>PVKC010022306.1:0-17743 GCA_004027635.1 Crocidura indochinensis
TTTTTTTATGGGTGGGAGCTATACTACAGCTGTAGGGTGTTTGCCTTGCATGCAGCCAACACAAAAGGGACCCCAGTGTCATTTCTGGCGTCCCATATGGTCACCTGAGTCTGCCAAGAATTATTTCTGAGTGCAGAGCCAGGAGTAAACCCTGAGTGCCAATGGGTGTGACCCAAAAAAACAAAAAATAAAGGATTTTTTTCTTTAAAATATGCAAAATTACTTTAATATGAGACCAGTCCTCCTCCAATGAACAATAGTATTAAGTTTCGTGTGACACTATGACTTTGCTCAGAATCTTTCTTCAATTTTAGAAAGTTCTACTTAATCATGTAACATATTCTAATTCTTGGGTTCAAAATGAGATTTTTCTTTGGAAGTCTTTGCCATCCAGATATTTGCTTTATCACATGGTCTATGACACTCTTCTATTTATCTTGGGATTCTTCAAAGAATGGATGCAGACAGTATACAAAATAATTGCACAGTACGCTTTTGTTGTGCTGATTTTTTTTTTTTATTTTTGGGTCGTACCCAGCAGTGCTCAGGGGTTACTCCTGGCTCCATGCTCAGAAATTGCTCCTGGCAGGCACGGGGAACTATATGGGACACCAGGATTCGAACCAATGACCTTTTGCATGAAAGGCAAACGCCTTACCTCCATGCTATCTCCCGGGCCCCTGTTGTGCTGATTTTAATGTAGGTGTTTCTTCCCTATTCTTATCTTTGTTATTGATTGTTGATCTTATTGCAATATTTGGAGGGCACAGATTCGATGCTTGTCAGGGGTCCAATAATTGGTTGCAGTGTTCCTGATCTCAAACTTGCTTTGACACTAGTGATGTTGCTAGCAAAACAATACTAGGAATCGCTTACAATGGTGCAGAGTTGGGCATGAAAATTTTTCATGTAAATGATGAAAGAACTCAATATATTGTGCACCAACTTCTCTATTTAGAAGATGAAGAACAATAAAGGATGGATCCTCCATGTGAGATTCATTTTTTTTAAAGTAGGAAAAGTTGGAAATGCAATTTATCAGAAAAAATACCAATATAACAATAAGAGCAATCCTGAAACTCTTACAAGAGCCACAGAGAGAATAAGAGATGTTTAAGGGATGTAAAAGAAGGGTATGATCATGTGTCATATATTATTTTCATATCCAAGGCAAACTTAGACTAACATAAAGAACTTGAGATAAAATACTAAAAATGAATCTTGTAATGAGGCACCAGAATATCTTATTATATTTCAAACTATCTCACATTCTTCCTTAAGAGTTCCTGCCTAGGATAAAAATAGATATTTGAGTAATCAATATTACTTCAGTGTCTTACTAAATTATAAGCTCAATGAGTTCATGAATTTTGTCATTCAACTTTAAATAGTTTTCTAGTGATCAGATTATCTTTATCACACACAAGAACACACATGGTACATATATGCACTCAAGTCTATATACATGAGCACCTCTATGTGATCTCACACATGAGGACACAGATACACTCAGGAGTGTTCTAATATAAGGATGTACTCATATAAAACACAGGGAGACATGTATGGAAATACACATCTGCAATGAACCTGCATGTAAGCTCATGAGCACATATACATAAACACATACTATCAAAGGAACACATGACCACATAAAAGAGAGCACATACTTAGGTAGATATAGATATATTTTTTGTTTTTGGGGGGGGGCCACACCTGGCAGTGCTCAGGGGTTACTCCTGGTATCTGCTCAGAAATAGCTCCTTGCAGGCACTGGGGACCATATGGGACACCGGGATTCGAACCAACCACCTTAGGTCCTGTATTGACTGCTTGCAAGGCAAATGCTGTTGTGCTATCTCTCCGGGCCTAGATATAGATATTTATTGTTACACTGTGTATATAGAAGTAGCAGCACATAAAGGAACATACAGAACAGACCCATGGTCATGCATATGTAGATACAAAGAGACATTCATTATCATATAACCTTAAAAATACATATGGTACATATGGATATACACATAGGTGTTCAGTAAAGTTTTGTCTTATTTATATATTTGCTTATATTAGGTATTTGAACCATATCTGGCTGTACTCAGGGATGACTCCTGACTTTGTGTTCAGGAATTATTCCTAATAATGCTCAGGGGGCCATATGTGGTTCTAGACATCAAAGTGGAGTCAACCACATACAAGACAAATGCCTGCTTTCTGTTGCATTTACTTTTTTTTTTAAATAATTTTTATTTTGACCAAAGTGGTTTACAAATAATTCACAGTAGTATTTCAGGAACATAGTGACACTGAATCAGGGACATTCCCGCCACCAATGTTGTCCTCCCTCCACCTCTGTTCCCAGCTTGCATCCCATAACGCTCTTCCTTTGCCTCCCAGGCTGCTAGTACAAATGGTCCCTTCTATGTTCAGCCTGTTGTAGATTGGGTATCGTTTCTGTTGTAGTTGGCTTTGAATTTGATATTCAAGTCTGATCATTTTTTTATTTCTACTCAATGTTCATATGACTGTTTGGTCTTGGTGTTGCATTTACTTTTGGGGGTCTAACTGGGCAATACTGAGGAGCTTACTCATGGTTCTACCCTCAGAGATATAGCATGAGTGCAAGGGTGGAGATCCGGGTGAATTTAGTTGACTACTTTAAGTTTTGTCCATGGAACCAGTAGCCAATCAAAACAGAAAATGGAATTTCTGAGGCTAAGAGATGGCAACAAGTAAAAGGAGACTAGCCCCAATTCTCTCTATCTTTGTGTACCTCTGTCTCATGTGTTTCATGTTCCTCTGTCTTTTTGTCTCTGTCTGCCTCTCTCTCTCTCAGAGATCAGAAAAGGGTAGAATACTGGCAGTGCTCAGACTCCCAGAAAAATTCAGATTCAGACAAGGCATATTTTTCTAGACAGGGACAGATACTGAGTGCAAGTGACTCACCCATGGAGAATTCATGAATGTGTCCAGAGATTAGGAAAGCAGGAACTGGATGATAGGAATTGCTGAGGTATAGTTGAGAAAGGCCTAGAAACATGTATGGAGCAAAGGGATCTAATCCATAAACATACAGTGGCAGGCTGAATACAAAGGAAAGCTAGGGCAAGATATCAGTGAGTAATTGGGGTACAAAATGGGAAAGGAGGAGAGTGGACATTGCACACATAATGGAGGTAGAACCAGGGACAGGGTGAGTGAGGTATGTAATAAAGATAATGCCTGGACATTTGAAGAGGGACCTGAATCTATCTACTTAAATTCTATAATATACTCTAACTTTTAATATTCTGAATTTTGTGTACAGATCTTTCATACAATTCTCAAGAACATATCAGAACAAGAAGACTCACTTATCTACTTCTGCAATAACTAAAGATTACTTTCAGCAGGGATTATGAGGTCATATGAGGTACAAAGAATAGACCTATCATCTATTATCACCTATGCAAGGCAAGAGCTTAGGAACTGAACTATCTCTCCAACCACCACCCTCCCTATTCAGCCAGGCAAATTCCTTAGGCCCTGTGTTCTCTCTCTCAGTGTCTCTCTTTCTGTCTCTCTCAAAAACACACACTAAGTAAAATTTCAAATGAGAGATTTATTTAATCATTTAACAAATATTCAAAATTTTTGCTTGTGTCTTTATATTAAGAGGAATTGTCTTCAAGAGGTTCAGAATCTAGTCGATGAGTACTAATTTTCTACTTGTAAATGCCAGTGAAGTATGATAGGTATATAAATGCATGAGGAATCTTTAAAGAGTTAGTTGAAGCTACTGAGAAAGGCCAGATAATCATCTATGATTAGAAATAAAGCTGTTGCCGAGCTCAGGAATTCTAACATAAGGGACTCCATCTTGATTTCTCTCCTAGCCTGTTAGCCAGTTCCAAGTTTGTCACCATTGAGTCAAAGGTGTAAAGAATTAACAAGTACAGTCCATAAATAAATTGTTCAGTTCCCAGAATCACTACTCTCTTGTCCCCACTTATGATTTGCCCCATAACTGCAATTTTTCTCCATGCTGTAAACCAGCTTAACCATTTACTACATTGTTTTACATCTGTAAAACAAAGGTCCTGTATCACCTTATCCATTGTATCCATAGTCTGAAACTTGTATGTGATTTTTGCCTTTATAAACTCATCCCTGACTGTCCTTAATAATTCAAGTTCAAAGCTTTGGAATGACACCCAATTTGCTTGAGCGTATTGCTCATCTCTTTCTATTGACAACATTCCCAGTGAGGAATGTGAGGAGTCAAGAGCAGGAAAGCAGTAGTTACAATAGAGACAGGACTATTGTCACCCCCTCTTGACCCACTACAACCTTGCAAGTGTAGTGCTCAAGAAGGTCAGAATGGGTAAAACCTGCATGAGCTCCTATATGTCTCAGACATGGTCCTACCAGCTCCTCAAACGAGTTATTCTGGAGACCCACTTGATCTTTGTGTCCTGGGAACAGACTCTCCCTTCTCTGGATTCTCAGGCTGGAGAGATGATTTGCCCTCACAGAAAATAGTAAGATAATCCTGATGTCTGCCACATTTTCCAGATGCATTGCCTAATTTCAAAGAAAGGAAATTTACAAGATTCCAAATATTGAATCATGCATTTTATATTAAAGAGGGAAAGGGACAGGAAAAAATTATTTAAGAGAGAATGTGACCTTCTTAAGAGGGGTGAGAGAATCTTATAAAGAAAAAAATTTATTTAATAACCCAAATTGGAATCTGGAAAATCCCAAATATGTAACACAGTGTTGTTTGTTTTTTGTGTGCATAAAGCTAATTTTATAGGCTTTATATTTTAAGAAAATTTGCCCTTGCCTGAGGACTTGCTATACAGATAAGAATCATTTTCTGTGGTAATTTCAAGGGAAATTATTTTTAACATTTGTTAGTGTTTCTTAGTGTTATCAAGGTCTTTATTTCCTGCTGGGGTTTCTTGTCTTTTCCATTTTTAGTTGTGTTTTATCAGGCTTCCCTTCCTATAGAATCATCCCCATCCAAGGCACAGTCTTGCTGTTTTTGGTCATGCAAAGGGAGTGGTAGCAGAGTAATGTCTATCCAGATCCTAAATTGATTCTATGACTTCCTGAGACACATTGCCAAAGAGTTCTTGCCATTTAAATACCTTCTTTAAAACTACATTATAAATTAGGAATAAACCAGCTGAACCAAGAGGAAATGTCATGAAACATTCAGAGAATAGCATGAGCCTTAGTATGGAGGCACAACACAGAACACTTACCCCATATGAAAAAGACTAATTGATTTATGCTTATGCTCTACATTATCCTAAACTCCCAGAGGTCAGAGACTAGTAGCCCTCATTCATCTCTAGAACAATGCCTGACAAATAGCTGGTGTTTAATAAATGCTTGCAGGGCAGGATGAATATGCAGAAACAGATGAATGGCCCCAAAGAGACTGTCAAATCATTTGCACAATTCCTCTTACCTCATTTTAAATACCTGGCATTTAACCCAATCTCCCCACATATGGCATATCTAGATTTGGGGGTAAAAAAATTAAAAAAAAAATTGTGCTGAAGATACTCAAATTTCCAAGAAAAGAACAGATGGTAATTTTAAATAGTTTTAGGAAGAAATTAATGAGAAAGAAGACAATGGTAAGAAAATTCAGGGCTTTCTCTGCAGACATAAATCTAGGTGAGGTCATCAGACCTCACTGACTCCACTTTGGACCTACTTTTCTCCCTGCATTTAATCTACAGGATGTTAGCCAAGGACTCTGTGACACTCAATGACATTCACTCCAACTGGCAAAGAGAATGTGACAAGCAGGCCTATTTTTAAGTGGCAGTTGAATTGAATTCATGTCAAGAGGAAAGGGTGGGGAACAGAGTGAAGAAGAGAAGCTTTTAATGGGGGAGGCATGCTGCATAGAGTCCTTGAGAACCTTCCTGGGAATGCTTTCCTTTCTGAGTCACTGACAGGGCAATAATGAAAGTTAAGTTTAGTCAGGAAGTCGCTGAAGACCATGTATTCCAGCAGCCCACAAACCAAACACTTTGTAAGTTTCTTTGAAAGTGGGCAAGGTTAGACATCTAGGTCATTTTTTGAGAACTGGCGAGGATACTAAGATATCCTGAGCATCTTGGAGTCCTCATCTCTGTGACTATTTCTAAACATTTAACGATTAACTAGTATTCAGCATCATGTGTGTGTCTCTGCATGCCAGAGCACATGTCTCAGCATATGTGCAGGGTAGGAAATGGACAATATAGAGGTGAAGGGGAAAGTATGAGGCAAAATGCTTGCTGTGGGAAGCTTGCCTCTACTGTGATTTGAGTATGTGTTAGGCCTACCAGCAATTTAAAGCCATAACTTTTATCTACTTTCGAGAAATCTCATGCTCTTTATGGTTAGAAGCAGCAAATAACAGTCAGAAACACCATTTTATAGGTGTGAGGGATAGATCACAAATATATTAGATTGCTATAGACTTTACACCCCATCTGAGTTCAAAATATTTTCAAAAACCATTACAATAAGAAAACTGCAGAACAAAAAAAGTTTTAAAATCAGGGCCATTAATTCTCCTTTTCTGGGAACAGAAAAGGCTGTTGGAAGCCTGGAAGAGCAAGCCTTGATTCAAGCAGAGTGAAGGAAAGGAAGGGAGACCATTGTAAAAATAGAGCCTCTTCTGGACATCTGCACGTTTAAAGCTCCAGCTTCTGGAGTTTTATGAGATCCTCTTTCTCGGGGTATGGGATTATATTGAGGAGAAATGGGGAAAATTGCTAGAATAATTAATTTTATGTGCCAATCAGACTAAAATACGGATGCCTGAAGAGTTGGTATACATTATATCTGAGTGTGGTTTTGAGTGTTTGTTGATATGATCAGTATTTGAATCTGTAAAGATGATCCTTATCAATGCTAGTGATCCTCAAACTCTTGAGGGACTTAATTTCAAGTGGGTAGAGAAGGTAAGTATGATACTTACACACAATCTGTAAGTTACTCTGACTTGCAAAGTCACTGACTCCTGCCCCCCTGCCCACCCTAATATCTGCTCCTTATTCCTCCACCTTCAGACCTAGTTTAGGATTCAACACTCAAACCACGGTTTCACTTATATTTCTTATACATGTCCTACTGGTTCTAATTCACAGAAGACAAAGTCAGAATAGACATTGCTTTGCTAAAAAGACCTCAGATTTTTCTCCTTTGAATTTCAGAATTATTTTCACACACTGGTTCTAATAATCTGAATTTTTTGTGTTTCCAAGATGAAACACATGAACACAGAACTACTATGCAGAACATCACATTTGAAAAGATACCAACAAGAGGACTCCCATCCTTTGCCTCTCAAGATCTAATGTAACACAGGATTTGGTCTTCTTTGGATTTAATATCCTTGGACTTTATCTTGCCTAGGCATCCTGCTGCCATCTATCCCAGTGAACACACAGTGTCTTTTCAACATCCTTGTTCCTCATACAAATATAAAAGCTTTGACATTCCTACTATTGTGCAAAGAATACAGGTTATTAGCTGCTATGTTTTGATTCTTGGCCTCACCACAGTCCTAGAAACTTTTATGAATCTAATGTCAATGATATTCTGGATTTTCTTTTAGCTGAGTCTTGCACACTCCATCTTAACTTCAAGATCTCTGCATCCTAACATCTCTTAGATGCAGGAGGAAAACAAAGATTAACTCTGACAATGACAATACTCAGTGATGTGATTGCCAAAGGCTTATTGAAAAATGTATATTTTCAACATGTTATAGCACAGAAACATAATTTATGTTCTAATAACCATTATAATTTATTGACTACATTTATATATGTATGACAACAATTTCTCTTGTTTTCTCTCATTCTTTCTTTTCTGTCTCTCTGTTTCTTTTTCTTAACTCTCTAGTCATATGATAGATTGCTTTGATAATCTTAGACTCATATTGTTTACAACAGTTAACTGGTTTTCTTGGATACAGATGGCTTTGGGGGAAGGCCTGATTTTAATTGCAGTGAAGCATGTGATTCTGATACATGCTTCATTTTATATATATAATGATTCCCTCTGATTGAAACTGCAGTTCACCTTCCAGAGACTGTACAGCTGTGTTATATCAGAAGTGTGTCTAGGTTGGATGGACGAGTTTTCATTTATACCTTTATTAGAGATTTACATATGAGAGTTGGAATTAGTAGAATATCCTGAGTATTCCAGAGTAGGAACTCTTAACTACTACTGAATTAATATTTCTGATGATACAAACTTGACATAACCCTCATGATATGACAACTTAACATGTGCATTGTTTCGTTTCCCAGATGAAGAAATTGAGGTTCAGAAAGACTTTGTTACCCATCCAGAAGATTGGAGTGACTGAGTATGAACTTGTGACTATTTTACTGAAATATACTGAGGAAAACACTCCTTAACTTATTCAGAAACCTTTAGTAAGTTTGAGAAATAGAGGGCCAGAGCAATATCACAACAAGTAGGATATTTGCTTTGCATGCAGCCAACCTGATTTCAATCCTCAGCATCCCATATGTCAACCCTAGAGCCTACCGAGAGAGATTTCTGGCCAGGGGTAACCCCTGGGCGTTACTGAATGGGGCCCAAAAACAAAAAACCAATTTGATGTATGTTATTAATTCATGTATGGTATCACAAACTTATATGATGAACTTTGTAAATCACAATGGTTTCAATAAAACATTAAAAATACAAATTAAACATAGGTCTAACAAATGTAGTTTTTGATAAGAATAAAATATTTCTCATGAATTCCATGCTAAGATTGCACCAAATGTATTTATTTTTCCTTGATATGGTATTTTTCTCTATATGAGATGTCACAAACTTAGGGCATGGTAGACTAAATAAGTTCAAAAAGTTTCTAATATTTAATGTACAGGTGAACTAGGACATTAGAGTTAGAAGAAAGAGTCTCATTTTTCATGCCATTATCCAGTCTGACTTGTTACATGTAAAATTTTTATTGTGGAGGAAACTCTAGACTGGTGCTGCCTTTCTCTCTTGTACTTCTTGGGACTGTGAGTTCCAGACCTACTTACTATTGATCATGAAGAACACATGGTACTTTCAGTTTATCAGTACTGTAAGTTCTTTCAGAAAATACAGAGTGGCAGCGCAAGACGGGTACCTATTTCTTAAAGTAGAGATTGCTCATTTAATTGCAGAATTTAGCTTACTACCTATGTGCTAAGATGCCCCGGGAGGTAAGTTTTGCATAATTTGACTAGTTGATGAAGAAAAGTCCCACTCTCTACATATAGAAAGTATAGAAAAATATATATTTCCCTAGAAATATATAGAAGAAATTTAGAGGAAATATAGGAAAATATAGGAGGCACTTAGAAAGTGTCACTGATGCAATTTAATCAAACAAAAGTAAAACTGGTTTTGTATTTCTCAACATTAAATGAACAGCACATAATATTGCTTATTCTCAGTTTCTAAATCCCTCAGCTCCTAAAATAATCACTAAAATCTTCCATGTGGTACTTTATATGCTGAAAATGTTGCCTGTCCTCTTTAATTCATTCCTTTTGACATGTTTTCTCCAGGTGTTTTCATTTTCTTTTTAGCTCTCCTTGAGAGGAAGAAGCATAGAGAGCCAGCAGACTGGGGTCAGCAGTGTTTCCCCCTAAGAGAGCAGCTTTTATCTCTCTCTCTGGATTTCAGTTCCCTCATCAGCAGAAGGGAGGGTATGGATGAGGCATTGTCTATGTACCTCCTGGCTGGCGGAGTTGTCACTTTTGTTGTAGTGAGAGGAAATGCCCAGTGATCAGGCTTCCTTTGAGCCATCTCACAGAAAAGGGCTTTTGCAGTTCCTCCAAGGAAGAGGTAAGTCTGGGAGAGTTATAAAAGACATGATCTCCTCCCCTTCCTCAGTGTTTTTGTTCAGGATAAACCCAGATGCACATATAATCCATGGTGATGAAGGCAATGAATTATTGTTGTTGTTATTGATTTTTTAAAGTGTGTTCATTGCTCAGCTTCTAAATCCATTACAAAGAACAAATACATATTTAAATATTTATTATTATCCGAAATTGTGGTCATACACTTCCTTACCCTCCCACTTCCATCTGCTCCATGATTGACTGAACAGATGGGCTGCACCCAGTTCTAAAAGCCAGAACACAAGGGCTGTGTGTTTTGTACTAAAAGGAACCAGCAAAGGCAGAAGTACAGAGCTATATTATTTCTTCTCTCGGTCTTTCCTTTTTAGGTGACCAGGTATTCAGTAGGTTTTTAAAATTCATAGCTCCACATGTCAAATATTTTAGACAAGAGAATAATGAATTCTGTATTAGTTAGAGTTTCTGAGTTGTTTGTTTGTTTGTTTTTGAAAGTTCTATTTATATCACTATTTGCACAGTCTTTTGAGCTAAAAAAAATCTTATTGCTACCTGAAGCTCCTGTGTATCTTTTCAATCATCTTGATAGCTTATTTGATTATTAAATGCCAAATAATCTTAAATTCTCAGTACTACTTGTATCTATTGCCCTACTTACGACTTCTACTGTTATGTATTTCAGGCATCTAGTTCTTCTTTTTTTACCCTCACAAAGCCTTTAATTCATTTCTTCATTACACCTTCCAGAACTGAAAAGGTGTAAATAACGAGATATGAAGACATGCTCTGGAAAAAGAAAAAATTAAAAAACACAAATTGCAGAGACACATTAAATAATTCAAGATAATCTTGAGGTACAATCTGTATGCAAAGATGTGGGATAAGAATGTGAACTTCTATTTTTTTGTCCCCAAATTCATAATACAGACCAGGCAAGGGTCTGGGTTGAGGTGTATATGGGGTGCATTTACTGTACCTCCTCTTTCTATACAGTCAGTGTGTGTAAGTCTGTGGTAAGAATTGGGAGGCCTTATTTTTTCTTTTCTTTTTTGATTTTGTTTTTTTTATAACTTTTTTTTCTATTTTTTTGAATGTGGTGAACTTCTTACATCCTGCTAGGCAATTGGGATTAATAAAACAGTCTAACAGAGCCACCAGTAGTGTCTTCACGCTGTGTGCATTGTACATTAACTTTTCTATAGAAGATTAGTTCTACTGAGAAAGCAGAGCAAAGACTATAGGGAAGAAATAAGTTATTGCATATCTAGAGATAGACTCAGAACAAAATAAGAGAAAGAATGAATAAATAGTCTTCTCATGTAGACTCAACAGAAAATGGTTCTGGGGATGGAGGAAAAGAAAAAGATGAATTATATTGCTACCCTTCACTTAAATGTCTGCTATTTTATTATTATTATTATTATTATTATTATTATTATTATTATTATTTTGCTTTTTGGATCATACCTGGTGATGCTCAGGGGTTACTACTGGCTATGTGCTCAGAAATCACTCCTGGCTTGGGGGACCATATGGGATGCCAAAGGATCAAACCACGATCCGTCTTAGGTTAGTGCGTGCAAGGCAAATGCCCTACCAATTGTGCCACTGCTCCAGTTCCTAAATATCTGTTTTAATATTGATGCCAGAATAAGGATAAATAATACAGAAATGCAAATAGAAAAGAAAACTAGAGGAGAAATAACAATAAGTTCTTTTAATACTGTTTATTTTGAACTATCTTTAAGTTAAAATATTAGGTAACAACCACTTAGAAATAGGTAATTAACATAATTTAATTTTATTGAGTATTAGTTATACGCTAAAATTAAAAATCACCTAATTGAGGGGTCAGAGCAGTGGAGCAAGTGATAAAGCATTTGCCTTGCCTGCACTAGTCTATGACGTACTGCAGTCCCTGTGGTTTGATCCCCCGGCATCCCATATGGTCCCCCAAGCCAGGAGTAATTTCTGAGCGCATAGTCATTAGTAACCCCTGAGTATCACCAGGTGAGGCCTAAAAACCAATATATATATATATATATATATATATATATATATATATATATATATATATATATGTTACCTAATTGTAACCCAGGAAATTTATCTGTACACATGCAACCCTTGAGACTTTTTTCCATGCCTTCTCATATGCTCAGAAAGAACTATCAATACATTTATTTGATGGACTCTTACAACATATGGAAATAATCTCACTGGGGCTGGAATAATAGCACAGTGGCAAGGTGTTTACTTTGCATGCTGCTGACCCTGGACGGACTCAGGTTCAATCCCCAGCATCCTGTATGGCTCCCTGAGCCTGCCAGGAACGATTTCTTAGTGTAAAGCCAGAAGTAACACTTGAGTGCTGCTGAGTGTGGCTCAAAAACAAAACAAACAAATAAATGAAATAAAAATTATCATTGTTTATTTTAAATAAAATTTATTTTATGAATATATGATGTAATGCTTTGTATAACAAAAATAAATATAGAGACTGGCCATTAAATGCTTTATAATTAAATCTGTGCATGTTGATGAGAGGAAGTTCTGATTTATAACATTTGCAGATTTTAGTATTGTAAATGTTTTCATCATGGTCAATTTTAACTACCAAGGTGACTTAGTGAATGTACAGTTGGGAAAAGAAATACAAAATAGACATTTATCAGCTAATGTGAAACAGTTCCAGCACACCATCAAGAATGAAAGAAAAAAATGTGTATCAACACAGATAATTCGCAAAGAAAATTTGTATTAAGTTGAAAATGTGAGTTGTCAAATGATTATAGTGTGATAACATTTCAGTTTTTAAGAAGGCATAAAATCAATATACATATTTTCATAGAGTGTTCTATGTGGAAGGATTAATACTCAGAAAAATTCCTTAAATACATATCAACATATATATCTAAAGTTAAAAGGAAAAAGTGTTTATAGTAAAAAACAATTTTGAGATTGTACTCTGTGGAATTGGAAGCATTATCTAGAATCTCCTAACATTTGAAGAAATATATGTATGATTTAGAAATTATTTTTAAAATTTAATTTTAAAGAAATACCAAAAATTAAGCAACAGCAGAATGAAAAATACATAAATGTGTCATTTTGCTTTCTTACCAGAATTTCCAGGAGCAAAGCATCCTTCATAAATCAAAGGAGCAATGGGGGGCCAGGCGGTGGCGTTGGAGGTAAGGTGCCTGCTCTAACCTAGGACGGACCATGGTTTGATCCCCCGGTTCCCTATATGGCCCCCCGTGCCTGCCAGGAGTGACTTCTGAGCGAATAGCCAGGAGTAACCCATGAGCACTGCCGGGTGTGGCCCAAAAATCAAAATAAAAAAAAAAATCAAAGGAACAATGAGAAGTGGATGAGTTTTATGGTTGAATTTGAGGAACCTGGTTTTCCTTTTCCACGGACAATTTTTTTTCAGACCAGATTATAATCTTGTGCTATATTCTCAAAGTCTATGTATTGTGTACTACCATGCTATCTAGTTTCGTCAATCTTTTGCACAAGATGAAAAAAAGTTTATATTTGAAACAAAAGTAAAGTCAGGAAATTCTTTCAAAATTGAAATGCTCTTTCAAATTTGTGTTGTGAACTGATGGTACATATCCTACGAGTTCATCCATTATTAGCCCTGCTTTCAGAGTCATGGCAAAGCTTCAAAAGAGTCACATGTGGGGCCAGAGAGATAGCATGGAGGTAGGGCATTTGCCTTACATGCAGAAGGATGTTGGTTCTAATCACTTCATCCCATATGGTACCCCAGCATAAGAGGGGCGATTTCTGAGTGTAGAAACAGGAGTAAACCCTGAGTGCCACAAGATGTGACCCAAAACCCCAAACCAAACCTAAACAAACAAACGAACAACAACAACAAAACAAACCAAGAGTCACATGTGGCTCTGAAGCCTCAGGTTGCTGACCCAGATTTTGGCAAATGAAGGCAATTCAGTTCTCCTTATTTGTTAACTTAGATGGAGATGGAAGAATGAAACCCATTATTCAGATGCAGAATATTGGATCACACCTATTAGAATATTACCTAATAACATAACAAATGAAAACGTTTCCTTAGAAGACATATGAATCACTTTCTTCATGGGATGTGAAGAGTCAATGTAGATGCGTAACATATATTTAATATATACATATATGTATATATATGCATATATATTTGTTTTTTTTGGGGGGGAGGTCACACGCGGCAGTGCTCAGGGGTTACTCCTGGCTCCATGCTCAGAAATCACTCCTGGTACGCTAGGGAGACCATATGGGAACCGATGACCTTTTGCATGAAAGACAAATGCCTTACCTCCATGCTATCTCCCGGGCCCCATGCATATATATTTGTAACATTGCTGGCACTGTAGTAGCAGAAATTGGACAATCTTCCTATTAAAATGGTTAGCTGTGTGAAATAGGTAGAAAAGAAAGGGTATTATTTAAAAAGAAGGATGGTGATAAATTATCTTTAAAAAATATTTCCAAGTATTACTTCATGACTTGAGAAGTTATTTTTTTGGGGGGGCGGGGTCCCACCTGGCAGTGCTCAGGTGTTACTCCTAGCTCTATGCTCAGAAATCGCTCCTGGTACGCTCGGGAGACCATATGAGATGCCAGAATTCGAACCACCGTCCTTCTGCATGCAAGGCAAACACCTTACCTCCATGCTATCTCTCCGGCACCAAGAAGTTATGTTTAAAGGATAATTTGTTCTTGTCCAGTTACAGTGCTTAATTTTTTTCCTTCTTTGTTACCAAAAACATTAGGAAGTCCTTGTCTTAAGTCCCACTTCTGCTTCCATATTCTAAGGTAGGACTTCTAGAACACTTTCCGCCCACAATCATTCGTCACATCTGGTGAACATCAGTTCTGTGGAGCTTTCAATTTTTTCATGATCCTTGATAGTGGACAGATGGAGGTCCAGCAACTGGAGTTGTACTGACCGCTGCAGAGAAGCCAAGCAAAGGAAAATACCACAAACTTAGGACAGTGCTAAAGACAACTTGTTTTTACAGATAATCCAAATAACTATTTTGAATAGTATTTGTAAATGTTTTTTAGCTTTGTGGGATTCAGTCTAATAAATAATTATTTGCCATCTTTATATAATAATAAAGAATAAGAATTAGAGGGGCCGGGCAGTGGCGCTAAAGGTAAAGTGCCTGCCTTACCGCGCTAGCCTTGGACGGACCTCGGTTCGATCCCCCGTGCCCCATATGGTCCCCCAGGCCAGCCAGGGGTGACTTCTGAGCGCATAGCCAGGAGTAACCCCTGAGCGTCACTGGGTGTGGCCCAAAAACCAAAAAAAAAAGAAAAAAAAAGAATAAGAATTAGGTTTACTACTGAAGCCAAATTAACCTGGGCATTTTATATCATATAGTCAGAATGAAACATTCTGACTCAGAGGTACAAATGAAATTCAAAATAACTTCGATGATTTTGAAGACACTCTGAAAAGTGAAAACTGAAAACTTAATATACATGGGTTTATCAGAGTGGAATGGAGAACATTCAAGTAACTTCTAATAACTGGTGATGGAAGAGTTTTTTTTCCTATATTTATTTGTACATTGACATAGCACACAGAAAAGCTCTATTAAATTCTGACAATTCAGTGATGGGAGAAGGAAAGTAGTTAAGCCAATAATCTAGTATGACCAAATAACCAGCTGATTCACCAAATTCTGTCCTGTTTCCAATTATTGCATTGATATTAGGCCTATTCAACCATAAACTACCTTAAAAGATCTATTGTTTTGAAAAGCAGGAGATTTCCCTTTAAAGAAAGGAAGAATAAAGGTTTCTGTTTGCTTGTATGGGCAGCTTGGAATAATATAAAGGAGCAATACAATACAGGGAAATTGCCATTCAGAGATGTAATGTGGATCATTTCAAACTGTTTTCAGTGAAGTGGATGGAGAAGTGTTGGGATTGTCTTCACCAGCGGGGAACATGCTGGAAGGTCAGTAACACCATGGCTTACCTGAACAGATGCTGAAAAACACCACATCGTTCAAGGCTCCTAATTTTTCCTACTGAGCTAAATGTTCAGTATGAACTTTTAAATATAGTGACGCCTTGTGTGTCCAATCTGCTAAAATTTTCAGCAGGAAATCAGTAATAAAGATAGCTGTGAAGGTTTGCTATACTTAAAGGCTGCCAAGAGTCCACATTTTTTTCAGCAAAGGAAAGATGGCTTATTTGGCAACTGACAATCAGATGTGATGGGATATTTTTTGTTATACATAATTACAACCAGATTATTTGGATGGAAAAATCAAAGTTATGGCTTAAAACTCATTTTCCAGTGGCAAATGGAATTTTATTTATTTTTTTAAACTTGTTAATCAATGAACTTATAATCATTGCATTGTACTCAGCTCAATTTTAGGATTGGTTATAAATATTAAAATAAAAATAAAGTCTAATAGAATTTACCAATGCAAATTAAGTCTTTCTCTTCTATTAATCACAAATTCCACAATAAATGAGACAGTATATACACGTGCCATATTTATATGAACACATATTTACCAGTTCTGTGTATACATAAAATACTTTCAAAAATATAAGCATACTTTAATAAATATTTAAACTTGTTTTAACTCATGTTATTTCTCTTTCCCCCTTCTTTATTTTTTGTTATTTCTTGACTCTTATATTTGGGGATCATTCTTGGTGGGCTTTGGGAATTATCTGGGGAGCCAGGCATAGAACCCATGTAACATGTAAGGCATATGCCCTCTATCCTGTATTATATCTCTACACCTGATGCTTGAATATTTTTTGTTGTGTTATTCTAATATACTCAACTGTATAGAGCTGAAGATCATATACATTTTGTGATGTGAATAACCACAAATGGCAGTGCCCACTAAGATTGTTCCTGCCATTTGTGAACGTGCCAAGGACAGTATTTGTGGTTTCATGACTGTAAGCCAGGTACTCTGCCACTGGCCATAACTCGAGGCCCTACAAATGAATTTTTTTTATTTTCTTGTTTCATTCCAACCAGAGTAATATAAATAATTATAATATCCATTAACTGATAATATTTAGAAAACTAGTTTTCTTTAATCAATATTCATTATATACCTATGAATATTAAGTATCTCATAAAATTTGTTAAAAAATTGCCAAATGTCCAAAGAAAATAGGATAGAGGCAAAAATAAAGTATTTTTCCTAAATATTCTCACATTGTCCCTTGGAAGAAAGAGAGAAGATCAGTCATACTTATTGATATTTTTTGCTACAATGATCACAATATATGTAGAACTCTGGAAATAAGCAGTAACATAAATTAGATTGCCTGGTATTTAATGCTGCAGTTTAAGAGCAAAATACATGTCAAAAATAGAACTGAGACCATCAATATGAGTATACATATGTATATATATATGTTCATGCACATGTGTATATACATGCATACACACATATACACATGTATATCCTGGGAACTCTGGCACCAGTCACCAGGGAAAACAAAACCTTACAGTAAATATGGAACAAAGACAGAAGCCTGAGGCTATCACCTGAGTTGGAGAACAGCTTATTCAGAAGACAAATAAGACATCAAAACCCAGAAGAATTTAGAGCAAGTAGTGCCCAGTAAGCTGCATACTGAAGTTCACTGGTGACACTGGGAAATACATTGAAAGACTTACAACAAAATGAAGAACATATGATGACTGACTGTTGGGTAGAGAAAACGTCACTATAAGAAATATGCTTCTTGACTTGCCCAATAGATCTATCTCTCCTTTTGTCTGAAATATAATTTACCAACATGCCATGTCTTTGACTATGAAGATAACATGTTTATCTTCTTCAAAAATACACTCTAGAACTGGA
>PVKC010022307.1:0-17757 GCA_004027635.1 Crocidura indochinensis
TGAAGGGTGAGAGAAATTCCATCCCCAAGTGAAAGTAGCAAATTCTCCTCTGGTAGAATTCCTTGTTTTTCACACCTTTTTTTTTTACTATGGCTTTTCAGATTTCCACAATTTTCAGAATATTTTTCTATTCATATGTCTCTGCTCTGTCTACTAACGAACATTTTCTTTGTGTCTCTGTTTTCTATGGCAGAATTTCAAATAATGTGATGTGTGTATAACCTAAAAGAACTTTTAAAAATCAATTTCTGAGATGGCACCTAAATTTCATCATCAGACATTTTTATCCTTACAAACGACGTCCCATCTGGCAGTTTGTGTAAGCTAGTTACTAAGACTTTAACTGTATTTCATCAAAAACTGAAATGTCTGCCATACGACCTAAATTATAAATCACTCTCCATTGTCAATGCAAATCAGACTCACTTTCTCACAAAAAAATTCCAACTTCATTTATCAATTCAAGTATGTGTATTAATAATGTTCCCATTGCAGAAGATTCATTTCTGAATTGTCATTCTCTGTGGGCCATACCTTGTGATGTTCTTGGGCTGCTCCCAGTTCTGAGCTTAGGGACACTCTAGAAATGCTCAGAAGACCACATGCTGCTAGCGATTGAACCTAGGCCTCCAGAAGGCATACTAATATAAAGATAGCCATGGGTTTGTTATGGAATGAGATAAAGTTCTTAGTATTGGAAAGACAGTACAGGGATGAAACACTTGTCTTGAACACAATCAACTCTGGATTTATCTACATTGCTACAAATGATACTCCAAGCACAGCCAGGAGTGATTCCTGAGGCACAGAGTCAGGAGAAAGCCTTATGTTCAGCTAGTGTGTCTCAAACAAATTATGGAGTTTTTTCCCCCTTCACTATTTTTCCCTAAATCTCCCTGATCTGTTTGTTCCCTTAAGACTTGCCCTTTTGGGACATTAAATAATCCTGTTATTTAGAAATCCAAAGGATATTTAGGTCATGGAGCATATTCTTTTTGTTTGTTTCTCTTATGTTTTGGATGCAGTGCTCTGAACTCAGGAATTACTCCTGGCAGTCTCAAAAGACCACACTCCTATAATGCCAGGGATAAATCTGAGACAGTCAAATGCAAGGCTGCCCACTGTGCCTATTGCTTGACCATCCTGTAGCATATTCTATAGATATTAGAATTGGTGAGAAGGTGCCACTTTTTAAAAAAAATTGACAATTGAGAAAGACAATTGTAAAGGAATGAGAAAAGGGAAAAGCTGGCTATGGTCTCATACTGGTGAATTTTAAAAGAGTGCAATAGAAGTTACAGACCTAAAAATTAATATTCTTTAAGTCACCTACAACTGCAGAAGCCCTGAAAAAGCCTCAGGTGCCCCAAGAAAAGCCATACCAAAGTACAAAGAGTTTGTTATTGTACAAATACAGATGATGTGGTTTATTTCAAGGTATGTAAGACGTACCTATCATACCACCATCTGCCCTATTACTCCAACTATCAGAAGCAAGAGTCACGTCTTCACTCATTTGTCCATTTATTCATTAAACAAACATGCTCTATGTGTAAAATACAATGCTTTATATACTCCCTTGGGCATATGTTCCTATGTATCATGTCCCAAATTTAATGACCACTGTCGGCAAAATGTGGGGATGTCTCTCAACCCTCATATCTTCATATTACAGCAAAACGAAAGTGTGGAGAGAAGGCAACTGGTTACTTAGTTAAAAACAAAATCTGCCTGTGGTGTTTCCAGACACTCGAGTCACCTAGATTTCAGATCCCAAATAAAGTAAAAAATAAAATAATGTAGGGAGGAGAGGTGCCTGTGGGAAAAGGTCATATCTAAAACTCATTGTTAAATTGTTAGGAAGTGTGAGTGATGAAAATGGCCGGGAAAAATATGATCCTTCGGTGAATTGGGAACTTGCTAATGTTTAATTGGGTCTCCTGTGAGACATTTAAATCTATGGGCAGCTATCAAGAGTGAGAATTCTACTCTAGTGGCCCCCAAATGATTTCACCTTCACTTTCATTTTAGTGGTGGAGGAAAGCCAGGACATTTGCTAAAATATTTGAACCCTAGGTGTGGGTTTTAAGGCGTGTGTGTGTGTGTGTGTGTGTGTGTGTGTGTGTGTGTGTGTGTGTGTGTGTTAGTCACCATGAAGGAAATTGAGTGTTCCATGATCTCTTTCCGCAAGTCAGTTGCCAAAATCCAGGACAGCCACTCTGGAGGTCTGGTTCCCTGGTACCCTCACACCACATTTCCCAGGATGAGTTGTTTAGGGGAATTTTAATTTGTTTTGTTATTTTGTTTTTGTTTTTTAAGAGATATGACTTTGGAGTTGAGAGATAGTACAGTGAGTAAGCTTGAACACTGCTGACCTAGGTTCAATCCCCAGCACTTTATATGGTTTCCCATATAGCCCTCTAGGAATCATCTTCTCATACAAAGTCAGGAGTAAATGCTAAACCCAGTTGGCTATTACCCATCAACCAACCAAACAAAAAATATAACTTAGAAATGTACACATATTCGAATTTTTTTCTCAAGTTTTATATAGTTCTTTAAGGCTGATCTAGGTACTTCATAAAACAAAGTTGCTTGCAAATCACTCCAGATAGCCTCTTCACTCCAAATCCCTTCACCGTAAAGTGGAATGGGGGGCAGTGATAAGCTGTTCTTTAAAATTCCAGTTCTTTCACCTTTCCCCCTGATTTGGGAACTAGATGGGCAGGGGAAGGAGTCTTTATGGGATCTGTCCAGAGGCTCTAATTACCCACTATGTAGTCTTGCTATAAGATCTTTGGTAAGAGACAGAGCCACTGTCTTCTGCCTCAGTGAGTGGTCAAGAATTGAAAGCAAAGAGGTCTAGGAGGGCTTAGCTAGTGCCTTACAAAGGAGCCCAGTGCTATGTATTGTCACCTTTAGGGGACATGGTATAAGAAGGTTGCTTTTCTTTTCTTCTGTCCCTGCTGAGGAATAGGAGTGAGGAAGTACCACTGGAGACAGGAGAGATAGTACAGTGGGTAGGTCGCTTGTCTTGAACACTGGTAACACAGTTTTGATCCCTGGAATCCCATATAGGGAGCATCACTAGGAATAATTCTTGAGTGTAGAGCCAGTAGTTACCCCTGAATATCACCTAGTATGGTCCAAACACAAAATAATAACAACAACAACAGCAACAATAATGATAAAAGACAATTAGATAAAGATCAGTTTTCTTCTTCCACTAAATAGCAAAGGTCATGCAGTTTAGGGTCAGATCTTGTTTTTGCATTTTTTATTCCAAGATTCCTCTTTTCTGCCTTTCCCTTCCCCTAGAGCACCTTATCCATGGTCAGCATCAATAAATGTTTATTAAGTTGAATTATCTCTAAGTTTAACTTTATGATAAGGGAGTAAATGACTGAGGCCGTTTATGTGGAGGTGTTAAAGTGAGTCTGGGAAAGTCTGTTCGCGTGAGAGTAGGTGTGTTTATTAGTGATTTAGAGAGATGCACCGTGATGACTGTGCATGAGGAAGAGTCTTTTAATAATTACTGAGACGCTGTGACTGACCCACAGACTTCTCTAGAACAGTCACCTCCACCTGGCAGACTCAGAGACAGCTATTAACAAATATTTTAAACAGTAATAATCAGGAGGCACAAAATGAAGAAAATAGCTCTCAAATGAATCAGATTTTGAAATTGATCTTCCAAAGATAAGGGTGCGTGGGGGGAGAAAATGAGTTATACGTTTTCCATTTTGGCCTGTTCTTGCCTTGAAGATGACTCTTTCTCATCATGAAATAATAAGAATCAATCCTCACTTCTTCATGGGCTGCCTATAACACCTTTGTGATTAATACTGAATATAGATGAGACCCTTGGTCACAAACTTGGCCATCAATATTGTACTTACAAAATCTACAATGAAAAAAATTTAAATAAAAGAAAGAGGGAAAGAAGAAGGAAAAAAAAAACAACAACTAAGCATCTGTTTGACCTGGCATGCCTGATCGTGATGATTCACTTAAAGAACATCTTTATGGGGGTGAGGAGGGGGGCTACCTCACTTTTACCTGTAGGAAATTCCCTTCTTGTGAGAATAAAATTCCCAACTCCCACGCTCTCAATCTACCATCTGGGGACTAAGGGGTGGGGATCTGGGTCTGTCTTCCTGCCTTGAAGCTACAAGCCAAAATAGGGCAATCAGTGGCTTTCACTCTCACCATATTGTATTTTTCAAACTGAACAATTTTATAGTAGGGGCTTAAACAACTTCCTTTCCCGTAGTTGCTCTTAATTTCTTTTACTTGGAGCAAAACCCCTACAGGGAAGCTGTAAAGAAAATAAAAGAAGGAAAGAAGGAAGAAAATGTTTCTCTTCTCCTTCCTCCCAAACCTTCCTCATAAACATCCCACCCCATGTCACACTGTGTATGGTGAGTCTTAAGCCTTGGCAGTATTTTGACGCGCTGTGCGCGGCCCCTTTCTCCTCCCCTATTCCTTTGAGGTTCATCTTGTAGCCCAGGGCTCTGTTCCCCTGCCAACTTGGTGGGAGTGTTTAGTGACTGGAAGGCCGTGGCCTGCTCTCCCCAGAACTTCACACTTCATTTTTCCATATCCCTGGGAGCAGCAGCAAATATTTCACCAGCCTGGTTTGCCGGCTACTGCCATAAATCAGACTTAGGCCTCAAAAAACTATCCAGGGCTGTCAAGGCATTAAGCTTTTATTTTCTGACTCGATCCAGTGGTAAATGAGAGCTTGTATTTTCCTTTAAAACTGTAAAGGGATTTTTTCAGGATTGTCGCTGGAAAGCTGCCAGCTTCAAAAGATACAATGCGGAGTGTATCTGGTTAGGAGATATTTGAAAAAAGTCTTAAGTATGAAAAATGACTTTTCTTAAAGATTTTTCAATGAATTGAGAATTGGGGCTTAAATTTCATAAAGGTCTTGTGTCAGTACTTTTCCCCCTTTCTTCTGAAAAACCTGAACGATGGAGAAGAAAAGCATCAGGAAATGGAAGAGTTGTGTTCTTGGAGAAATATGAGTTGTATTTGTTAATCGACTCTCTACTGCATGCCCTCTTTCTTCCTCTCTTTCTCTGTGTACACAGATACTTGGGCCGGTTCATTAGTCAGTTCCTGCCATCATTAGTGATGATATGACAGCAAGAACAAACAGACTGGACAGTTTTATGTGCTGTATATTAATTGCTTCATAATTTAGGCCTGCAAACCAACACAGGGAGGCAAGTCCACTTGGAAAACTCCCTGCTTAAAATACTAAGTTAGTTTGCAAGGTGCAAAAGCATGCCTCTGAGGTCACTTCTTAATGTCTCCCCCAGTTAAGTAACCAAATCTTAAATTCCAAATGCTGAAAGCATTTTTTTAACAGTTGGAAATGCAATAGAGTTCAAGTGGGCAAGCATTACAACTCAAATACTATGTTCACAGCATAGAAAAGAAAGAACCTGCTTAGAGTTCCTGGTGTTTTGTGGGGCATACATTTAACTGTGGAGGTATGCATTTAACTTCGGTGCAATGTTATGAAATGAGATTAAGCATAACCTTGACTCTGCCCAGTTCAGGTCATTGCATGTACTTGTTGCCTGAGGTAACAAGGCATGGGAAAGGTTGGGCAGAAATATGAAGGAAATAGTAAACCTCTATTTAGGAATGTTTCAAAATTGCGTGCAAATAGGGATAGAAATGATCAGTAAAGTCACAAAGTTTTGAGAGCCATGCAATCTGATTTTATAATCAAGAAAGTTATGGGGAATGTGGGAGAGGATGAGAACACAGCAGTGATGGGCCCTGAAGAAATTCAGGAGAAAACTACCCCAGATTGACTTGACAGGAATCCCACCAACTTGTATTACCCTAAATAGGTTAGTTGCTATCAACCTCGGTCATTCTCTGGTCTTTTTTTCAACTTTGACCATTTTTCTTCTTTAGGACATACCAAAGATACTGAAAGCAGACTTTCAGGTCTAAATTAAGTAGCAAAGGTTCAAATCTTGGTGAAGTCCCAGGAATCCACTCCTAAAGTTCCTTCCAGTGGCTCTAGCTGCAAATCTTCAAACCATCCTTGGCTCTATCCTGGAACTAAGCTGTCTGTGGCTGAAACCAATCTTTTAGTACAGCCTTCACCTCCTGCTCCCATTCAGTTATGCACAACAATCTCTGAGCCACTGGACTTGCTGAGCTTCCCTTTGTCTCTGATCTATGGCTTCATGATATGATTAAAAAAAAGATAAAATAAATCATGGGACTGGAGTGGTGGTGCAGCGGTAGGGCATTTGCCTTACAAGCAGCTGACCTAGGAGGGAAGGACCACAGTTAGATCCCGTGGTGTTCCATATGGTTCCCCGAGCCAGGAACGATTTCTGAGTGTATAGCCAGGAGTAACCCCTGAGTGTCACAGGATGTGGCCTAAAACCAAAATAATATCATATGAATTTCTGATTTTGATGCTCTCTTGAGTTTTAGTGACTCCTGTCATGTTCATTTGCTGACATCTTTCTACAGCTGTGTTCACAGTGTCACATTGAGGGTTGAGGGATTATGATTCACAACTAAGTACCAACTGACCATATACATAAAAAGGTTGCCAATGTCTACATCCCTACCCCTCATAAATACATTCTACACCCCCATTTCACCCTGCCACACCAACTGAGCCAGAAGGTTTTCCTCTCCCTCTAAATCAGGCTAGGTTCTACTGTCCTGTATTCACTAAAAGACTCTCTGAATGACAAATTTTTTGTATGTTGAATCCATTTCTAAAAAATGTTCCATGGGCCATAGAGATAACTCAAAGGGCCTTGGCTTAATCCCAAGCACTGCATGGTTCCCTCATGCACAATCAGGAGTTCCCCTTGAGATTCCAGTCATATGGGAGTATCCCACAGAGCCAACTAGGTTTTGTCCTTTAAACCAAAAATATTGAAAATAAAAAAAATGTGTTTTTTTTATTGAAACTGAATTATAATAAAGCTATGAGGTGAGAAACCAAAGAGCCATCATAAGAGAAGAGATCCCAAAAAACACTCCTATAACCTGCTGATAGTGTTTCATATTGTATGTTTCATAAGTTGAGTATTAAGGGTAATTTAATAAATACTTGGCTATCTACATTTTCATAATCTGCCAATTTCCAACTATAGTAAATCTAATAAGCATATAATGGCTATCTAATATTTTATAAATTTAGTATATATTTTATTATGTATCATAACTACTATACATATACTATTTTCTACATTCCTTTCTCTAACATGTACCTGTACTAAATTTTCTTGGAGTAAAAATTATATTTTTAGTGGGGCTTTACAAACATGTTACTGAGCACTTTTTACATAAATGAAGCACCATAGAGACTCCAAAGATGTAGAAGAAGTAATTGCCATCTTCAAGGAAATCTCTGGTCATTAAAAATATTGGGCATACATAATAATGGTGACAACCTGCCTGTTTTACTATTTGTTTGTATTTTTGGAAGAAAGACTACTCTTTATAGAAGCAATGTGTTCAAACATTATGAGATCATATATATGCATCTTTGTTTATACCCTCTTTTTTATTACCTCCATATTTATTTACAGTAAGTCCTTGAATGTGTCCTTTTAAAATGCTCTTTCTGTCTCATCAGATATTAAAGTGACTCTGGTATATGTAACATCCTTTCATTTTTACATTCTTGAAAGAGTTATTAAATTTTCCCAAGAAGGTTTAGGAAAAATCTCCAGTTAGCTTAATTCCCAGCTTTGTTGCTTGTTTTGTTGCTGCTATGAATAGCAACTTGTTCTTCTCTCATGTTTTCTGGTTGGTTATTGCTGGTAGGTGATACGTGTCAAATCTGGCAATTGATCTGGGGAAGGGAAAAGACAAGTGAAACAGAATTGGATCCCTCACAGACCACACACTGTGCCACAAACTGTGGAGTTGGGGTCTGGTCCTGGGCTCTGAAAGCCTGTGGTGGGGTCGGGTGGGGCCGGGTGGGGCCTGGTGAGGAGGGAAGGCTGTTATCTGTGTCAGTATCAGTGTGTTTCTTGCTTTTCATAACTGAGGGATCTGTTTCTCGGACACCTGCCATTTCCTGGCACCAAACATCTGGCTCTGACGATTCAGCCTCCTAACACAAGCAAGCCCACCAAGGAGACCTTGCCTTAAAGTTCACCCATGTTCTTACTGAAGCTCTTCTTCTGTAATCTCTTCTATCAAGTTATTTGTAAGATTGATCACTGGCAGAACCTCTTCTCTCTTTATGCTGCTGGCTGTCCTGACAGGTTTTAAATAACCTCAGCACCCAGAACTCTGTCTGGATGAAGTGTGTCATCTATATCTACCCATTCAATAACACTGAAAAATTCTGGAAAGATCTGAACACTGAACCTCTCTGGTTTTAACTAGTGCCCCTTACCAATACCACCTGGACTAAATTCACAGGTTTTTTTTAACTTTCTAGTTTTCCCAAAGGTTTGCTGCATTGCCACTTTGACTAGAATAAATAGGGATGGGGTACAGGGGTGACAGAGGGAGGTAGGAGGGTGGAACAGCAGTAACCTTTTTGTCCATGCTCATAAAATGCTAGAAATAAGCTTATAAGAGGTGGGTCAAAGAATTCTAGAGTACCACACCATCCTTAGCTAATATGTTACATAGGAATAAGCAATGCTAACTTCTATTCCCTTAGTCATCTTGTTTCTTTCAAAATGCACCAGGGGCCCTCAATCACTGGGAACTTTGAATAAATACTAATATCTAGGCTCTACCCAAAATAAACTGAAATGGTTTCTGCTATGCCAATTATAATGCTGTGGTCTTATGGGCAAGGTGACTTCTGTCTGTGGGAGAGAAATGGAGGGGTGGGGTAGCGAACTTGTCCTCTCACCCCACCTCTCTCTAACCACATCTAAGATAAACCCACAAAACCAAGTAAACAGGCAAGTGAAGACTGATACAGTGATTGAAAGAAAAAGAAGAGTAATGAGAAAGATCCTATATATTCCTTTTTTGTGGGATGTGGGCCATGCTGGTACTTGGGAACTACTTTTGGCTGGCTATGTTCTCAAAAGGAACCCCCAGAAGTTCTCAGGATATTTATAATGGTGTCAAGGATTCAAGGCAGCATCATAGCCAGTCACTTGTAGCAGGTGCCTTACTTACTGTACTATCTGTCTAGCTCCATATTTTTCTTGACAGAGTAAACTCCTCCTTAGGTTCACAGTCCATCTTTGAATAAAATGCCTGTAATGGGAAGGACCTATTCCCTCCAGGGTTCTTATAAGAGTTGGCCAAATTTCTACTAACGCCACTGTTATTTTTTCCCTTCCTGCAGTCTTGGGCAGCCCTCCTGCTGCTTCTTGGTGCCAGACTCCCCATTTACTTACATACATGTAACACAAACTCACACATGTACATGCACAAACACACTTCATCATCACAGTAATGCTGCTGCCTGTTGTGTGTTTCTCCAGCACTGGCTGCCAAATGAGAAAATTCATGTCCTAAAATGCCACTGCTTTAGCAGGTTATTTCAGGATTGGTCAACCAAGTGGAGCCATGTGTTCTGAAGTTTGTATACACTACAACAAGAGGTGCTCTATCTGTGATCACTTAAAGTAGGACAGTGTTGTCCTTATGTGCATTTCTTAGAAAAGAGGAAATTAGCACTCCCAGTTCAATTTGACACTTTCACCAAAGCTCAGAAGATCCAGAAATAATTATGCTTCCATTCTCCATTTTCCACTTAAAATAACCTACTTCAGTTTCAGTCCTTGACTTCTTTCTAGTAAGAAATGTCTTTTACTGGGTGCTGGCAATGTTCTACATGCTGTGTGATAAGTGCTTTTCAGGTGCTCTTCTACGCTATTCTTTCTACTGAAGATGAAGAAAGTGGGGCACAGAGAAATCAGGTACCTGGTCTTGAGACACAACTATCAACTAATAATTTGGACTCAGGTCTGAGACTCAAACCTCAGACCAGAGTCTGAAACCACCACACCGTGTGAAAATCTGTGCAGATTTGAAGGTTATGTTGTCAGTAAGTCAGTTCATGCTCAAAGGGTCTAAGCAGCATTTACCAAACACATCAAAAACACACAGACTTTGGAGTCAGATAATTACGTGACTATTCAAGTTTCAATTTTCTTACCTGTAAGAGAATAATACCCCTTTATGAGGTCATTAAGAAAATAAAACATTCAAATGTTAAGTGCAGAGATATAGCATAAGAGTATTAAGCATTGATATTTTATTATTTTAAAAGTATTGTTCTTAAAATAGAACTACCAAATATATTATAGTATTATAATATGCAGGCTGCCTATGACTCCTTATGTAAGAAATGCTTATAAGCAGCACCTCAGATGCTCTTGGGTATTGTCAAATTATAGTGTTAAATATCATTGTCTTTTTTAAAATAATATCTTTAGGGGGCCGGGCGGTGGCGCTGGAGGTTAGGTGCCTGCTTTTCCTGTGCTAGCCTAGGTTCGATCCCCCGGTTCCCATATGGTCCCCCAAGCCAGGAGCGACTTCTGAGCGCATAGCCAGGAGTAACCCCTGAGCGTCACTGGGTGTGGCCCCAAAACCAATAAAAAATATATATATATATATATATATATATATATATATCTTTATTTAAACACCATGATTACAAACATGCTATAGTTGGGTTTTAGGTTTTAGTCATAAGAAAAGAATAACCCCCTTCACCAGTGCAACATTCACACCAATATCCCCCATTTTTCTCCTCCGCTATGCTCTGCCTATATTAGAGAGTGGCATTCTATTTTTTCTTACTCAATACAATTGTCCTAAATATAATTGTTGTATGTCACAAAAGAAGAAATATTCCTATAAGAACCTCAGTGGCTGGAGATAAATCACTTTAGTCCCATGTGTCTGTGATTCTAAATAACTGTATATGTTGACCAATAAATATATTAATATCATATGGCTGTGAAGGTGTTGGTGATATGTATTCAACAAAATTTACCTATGACACCTATCTTCTATCAGTCTTTCTAATTACACCAAGAAAAAATATCTCAGTTGGCTGTGCTGATCTAATATTGCTAATCTCCCCTTCAACAGAAAGAAAAGGTCTTGGGCTCAGAAAATTTCATAGACAATGATACTAGCTAGGACTCAACAACATTGCTTTATTTTTATTTCCATTGTGGTATATGTGTATGAGAAATAAAGAGAGAAAGGCTGATCAGCTTCTAATTGTGCCAAATCATATTGCTTTTCATTTATAAAAACAAAAAAAATCTTTCCTTTATAATAAACACATTTGAATTAAAAGAAATCAATTTAGATACAAATACTGAGGAAATGATATTGGTGATGGCATTCAAATGGCTCAAGTTTGAGAGACAAACTCCCTATCTGAGTCAAATTACCTTTACATTATAATATCCAGCCTCCAGCTACAAAATGGTTGAAGCCAAATTTTCAACCTGGTTCTACCTCCTTCACAATTCTTCCTTTTGAAGTTTATATTAGTAACTAGAAGTGTTTTTACTTTCCAACCACCATTTTCAGACTGAAGAAACCACTAAACTTCAATTAATCCCCTCTTATAAGGATATGTATGATGGCTAAGTTTCACTCCCTGAGTTCTAGTTTGGGCTCAAGTATGCCTCCCTGTCTTGTTGGCAGGATCAGCATGTTGGTTTATTTGAACTTTTTGTTAATATTTTTAGTCACCATAATTTTCAATACCATTAACGGGCTTTCTTGCATATGTCATTACACCACCACCCCCTACCTGAGTTTTCATTTCCTTCCACCATTGTCTCTAGGTGCCCCCTCAAACCACCACCCCCATCAAATCCCACTCTAGGCCTTTTCCATAATAATTTAGCTCTATAATATATAATAAATGTATAGATAAGTTCTCAGATTCTTTTGCTTTTGGCCATTTGAAATTCCCTTTTAGGCTTCTTTGTATCCTATATTATGAGATACAGTGTTCTGTATCTGTCCCTTTCCTTCTGGCTGATTTCATTCATTATGATATTTCTAGTTCTATCTGTGTAGTAACAAAGTGAATGATTTTTTTAATCTTTTTATATATGAGTAGCATTCCATTGTGACTTTACAGCTATTATTTCTTTATCCCATCATCGATTTTTGTATACTTGGGTTCTTTTCAGATTTAGGTTATTGTTAGTAGTGCTACAATAAATACAGAAACTCAAATGTCTTTTCTAAACAGGGCTTTGGAACTTTGGAGTAACTGTCAAAAAGAAATGCTGATTCATATGGAAGATCAATTCTTAGTTTTTAAAAAATGTATCCAAGTCATTTTCAAAAAGGACGAAGCAGTTGAAGTTCCCACCAACAGTGAGTAAGGGTTTCTTTTCCCCACATTCATGCCAACACTGCTGAGTAAACTATAAACTGTTTCTAGATGTGGCTAACTTTTGCAACTACCTAACTTTACCGATACAGTTCCACCGCTTCCTTTCTTAGAAGGTAACTATGGATCCTTAAACTCTGCATAGCTCTTCAACTCCCAACCACATATTTGAGACAGACAAGCCTTGTGTCAAGTTAGAGAGGAAGGGGGCATTGGTGGTGGGAATGTTGCACTGGTGAAGGGAGGTATTCTGTTTATGACTGAAACCCAACTACAAACATACTTGTAATCATGATGCTTAAATAAAATTTATATAAAAATAAATAAAAATATCTATTAAAAAAGACAACAAACTACATTAAGGTCTCAGTTTCTCCAGTGACTCTGCTTTCTGTTTTTGTGATGTGACTTTGTTGCAGAATATTAGAAGTTAGTGAAGTAGGGAATCTAGGAGATTGGTCGGTAAGAGCTGAAAATCTAAGATATATATGTTTTCTAAAAACTCTACAGTCCTGCCATTCTATTTTACATTCAAGGGCCATGAGGTTAAGATGTTATTTGACCTGCTCAAGATTACACTCATCCCTCTCAGAACTCTATTTTGTTTCACTTTGGGTTTCTGAACCCAGTTTGACCCGGGGCCTCATTAAGAATTCTTTCCATGTCTTCTTTCTACGGTGGATAATTTAAAATAGAAATAATAATAAATATAACACCTCGTTGTATATGTGTAGCACCTTTCTTCCAATAAATGGTGTTCTTTCAGCTTGCCCACCCAGACTGCAAGGAGCGGAAGTATTTCCAATGTAGACTCTGACTGGAGCCCACACACAGAGTCTATCAAAGGGATAGCTCAGCGACAAGGCTCAGTCCTACAGGAGGAGATCTGTTATTGGTACTTAAAGGTAGTGTTAAAAAAAGTTCATACACATATTTCTGGACATGTTCAGAAAGCTAGATTTTTACTATTTTGAAAGCAACCATGTTTTCCTTTAACTGTCTAATTCCTTGATGCATTTTGGAATAACTGGCCTTTTGTGATTTCAGTAGCAGATATAAGACAAGCAGGGGATGAGAAGAGAGGAGGAAGAGTAATAGAGGAAAGGTGAAAGTAGTAACAGTTATTATCATCATATATTATGCATAGGAGCCATTTATACTTGGTATCATATTTTTTCCTCAGAAAAGTTCAAAGAAGTAGTAGGTCCAAATCTAAATAGAGTTAAATCTTTTTGACAAGACTGTCAAAGAAATTTTAAGAGTGAAAATTAAATCATATCTTAAACTTTTTAATATGTAACAAATTTGGCTAGAAAGTTAAGTCATTTGGGGGCTTTCTTCTAAAAGTCTAAACTCAAAAAGTCATTACAGACTGGAGTCAGCATTTTCTACACATGAGAGACAAAACCTGAAGACCAAGGTGAATTAAGGTTAGAGTTGAAGATAAAGCTACAAGCTACCACAAAACATGATAGAGCAATGTCATTGCTGAAATAAAGGAGATTCATATCCACCAAAGAAAATGATGGTGATGGGCCAGAGCGATAGCATAGCTAGTAGGGTGTTTGCCTTGCACGTGCTCAACCTGGGTTCAATCCCTGGCATCCCAAAGTCTCTAAAAATAGGTCAACTGGGCCATTTTTATTGAAATGCAAAAAATTTTAATCTTTTTTATGATCTCCAAGAATCCTCCTGACAACCAGGGCATAACACCTGGGATTTGGAATAATCTTGGAAATTCATCTAAAATTCATCTGAATTTTTGGAAGGAAAAGGGTAACACCATAACCATGCTCTGGGACTTTGTATGGATCTTGCAGGTATGCCCTAGATCTGTTGCTTTCTGAATCCATAATTTCCAGTGGTATCCAGTGGTATCCTGATTTCTAAAAGGCAAGAAAATATTTACCTGAAAGTGGACATTTTGATCATCATTTTTGCTGGCTCCAGAAATATCCAAATTTGCCACTGCCCAGGTCTCCTAACACTCCATTTGCATGACCTGAGCAGGTCACCTTGTCTCTGAGCCCTAGTTCCCTCGTTTATAAATTGGAAACACTCCTCATCACTAATCATCAGGGAGATGCAAATCGAAACAAGGATGAGATACCATCTCACACCACAGAGATTGGCACACATCACAAAGAATGAGAACAATCAGTACTGGCAGGGATGTGGAGAGAAAGGAACTCTTTTTCACTGCTGGTGGAAATGCCATCTAGTCCAACCTCTATGGAAAGCAATATGGAGATTCCTCCAAAATCTGGAAATTGAACTTCCATTCGACCCAGCTATTCCACTCCTAGGGATACCCTAGGAATACAAGAATACAATACAAAACTTTCTTCCTCACACCTCTATTGCAGCTCTGTTCACAATAGCCAGGCTCTGGAAATAACCAAGATGCCCTTCAACAGACGAATGGCTAAAGAAACTGTGGTACATATACATAATGGAATATTATGCAGCCATCAAGAGAGATGAAGTCATGAAATTTTCCTATACATGGATGTACATGGAATCTATTATGCTGAGTGAAACCCAGCTACAATCATGCTTGTAATTATGGTGTTTAAATAACTATTTTATAAAAGAGAACAAGAAATAGTGAATGAGGGGAGAGATAAAAGCAATGGACTCTGCAAAATCAGGAAACAGACCTGGTATATTGTGTAAATTATATTACTAATCACAAAATAAAGATGTCAGGAAGCATCCTTGTCTCTTTAATGAGATTGTAAGATATCAAAGGCAAGACAGTGAGTTCCTCACTAAGCATAGCACACAACTATAAAAATAGGTTAGCTCAAAATAAATCTTTCAAGTGTATTTGGAATACACATAATACATAATGAACAACAATACAAAGTTAGTATGAAGAGAAAAGGAGCAGAAGGGAGGCAGGATGAAAAATAGGACCGGTGTCCTCTTTGTACTTTGGTTTGCAGAGAAGAAGATGGCAGCTCCACTATAAGATGAGAATCTGTTGGCTGTGGCCAAGAGCATATTATTCAGTGTGTGGTGGGGAAATTTTGAACTACAAAGCCAAGGTTTACTTATGCCTAGATCTAACTCTAGAATCACTCTTGGCATTGTTTGAGGGACCCTATGTGGTACAAAGGAAATCAGGTTGTATTCAGGCAAGGAAAGCAACTTCACTTCAATACTATCTTTCTGGCCTCATGTGGACACTAAAAGTCAGAATTCTCTCAAAGTATCTCACATTGCCCTTGAACTTTGTTCCCTAAGGGACTAGGCCACCATACTGGGACATACTGGTAAACAGCATCACCAGTATGTCCCAGTCTGGAACTGTTAGGCAGTCTCTGCCCCAGACTTCCTTTAACCAAAAGATCTTCTGTCCTGGGAGCATTAACTATCTCCTTCCCTGATTCTCACCGCAATGAAGAAACAAAGTTTTAGAGAACCTTGTACATAGATTTGGAACATGGAAGGAGTTACTCCTTCTACTTAAAGTCAGTTTCTGTTCTTTTAACAAACTAAAGCTTTATTCTATTTTATTCTACTATTGCCAATAGAGGATTGTGTTTTCTCATGATTAAGCACCCCTTCCTTCTTCCCCCATCCCACACACACTTTAGACTGGCTATAAATAGAAATGTCTTTGTTCTGTCTCCTCTGGGCAATAATTGGAAACATAAACTGGAGGAGTCATCCTTCTGTCTTTCTGTGTCTCCTGGTTGTTTCTCCACAAGTAGGCAGTCACACAGACAAACAAACTGCTCTGTTTGTGTTTTCTCTGAAGTCACAATTTCTTCCACTAAATGTTTATGCATTCCAGCATCTCAGGAACTTCAGACTAGGGCTCATGTTATTTTAATATTCGTCTGAACATGTGTGCTTAATGTGTCTGGTTAATTGGAGTAATTAGTAGTCTTTTCATTGCAAGGCCGTTGCTGAAATTAAGACAGGGCTGTTATTTCTTTTAATAGACTAACTGAAGAGAATTCTCCTTCTGAAAGCAAATCTGAACTGACAGACATGAAGTTCTTCCCTGCACCATTGGAGGAAAGGGCAAAGATTCTGAAAAACTGGAGGTCATCACATAAGAACCTAGTCTCGTTTCTCCTCCAGATTTCCTTCTGGTCCTCATGTTCAAAGGACTATATATATCTTGCTTTCCTTTATTGCTCTTTATACCTACCTCTGTGAGCAGGTCTTTACATGGGACGTTCACACCATGATTTTATCTGTCCATGAGTCACCCATACAGAATACTCTTTCCCATTAACACATAAAACAGTTGAGATTTAAACGCTAAGAAATGTTCCTCAGCCCCCCAGGCAGTGGGCAAATACATTGACCTTTACCTTTATGTCAATCAAAAATAAATAAACTTATTGGGGAGTGGAAACAGATGAGTAATTGTGGAAGAACCATCAGATGGATGGAAATCAAGGATAGTAGACAGAAGAGCTATGTGAAAGAGCAGCCAGGATATCCTGGCCAGGTGGGTCCATTAGCAACCAATGAGTTTCCTTCAGAAGACTGAGCTGCCCTAGGAATTCTCAAGTTAAATTTCTTCAGCTTCCTGACCCAGCTCTCTCCCCTCAGGTAAGGATGTGGCTCAAGTTCCCCAGAGCTCCCATGTAAAAAAAACTAAGTTCTAACTCTAAAGGCAAGAGCTGCTGTGATAGAATTTTCCAGAAAATAACTTTTGATAAATTCCTGCACAGAGAGGACAGGCCATAATAAGGCCTTAGTCTGAGGCTGTCATGGTTACTCTGGATGTATCACCCTCCTCTGTGACTTCTGTCCCACAGCACCAATTTAATTACTGCTCTACCTGCTTCCTCTTTCCCTTCCATTCCTCCAGCTCTCCTCCTCTTTCATTCCCTTCTTAACTAATTCCCTCTGATATTGATATTTCTATCTTTCCAATTTAGCATCCCTGTGAAGTTTCCCTTTGTACATTTCCCTGTTCCTGTATTCCCATTATTCGGGTATCATCACTCAATAACCATTCGACAGCAGTAATGCTTTTCATCTGGAATGAATTGGTTCTTTATTGATGGCAAATGTTGTGATGAACTTTCATGCCCACTTGGAGCCAGAGGAGCTTTTTATTGGGTGAACTGCACTAAAAATGTGGTTCCCAGAAATGTCTTCAGAGTGTAGACTGAGATGTGCTTAGGGGAACAGGTCTTATGACCAGAGGAGGGAAGGTAGACTTTCCCTTTATCAAAATCTCATCAATCAAAATGTAAGATAGAAACATTATTAATAACCCTATAGTTGCATCACACTGCTATTTTTCCAAGTACTTTTCAGAACCTTAAAGGCAGAACATATATTATATCCATGTTACATTAAGCAACAGTGTAACAGGACTGACTGGCGCATAAGCAAGAACTAGTTGATAAGAAAGTAAGTGCCATATTTTT
>PVKC010022308.1:0-17745 GCA_004027635.1 Crocidura indochinensis
CACCGCGAGGCAAACACCCTACAGTTGTACTATCTCAGGCATATGAATTTTTTTTTTTTTTTTTTGGTTTTTGGGCCACACCCGGTGATGCTCAGGGATTACTCCTGCCTATGCGTTCAGAAAACCCTCTTGGCTTGGGGACCATATGGGAGGCCGGGAGATCAAACCACTATCGAACCAGGTCAGTCCTAGGTTAGTGTTTGCAAGGCAGGCGCCTTACAGCTAGTCCCACTGCTCTGGCCCAATTTTGTATTTGCTTTCAAAAATAGTATTAGGTATACATTTCCTCCACTGAGGGTGGAGCAACAGAATATCAGGTAGGGAGCTAGCCCAGGCTAGAAGATCCCAGAACACAGCTGGGTGTGACTCAAAAATCAGAAAACAAGCAAAACAATCTCCTTTTTCAAGATGCCTAACAGAATTCAATCACTCATTTACCTGGATATTCTCCTTCAAAGCAAAATCCAGAGTTCTTAAGACACTCTACTAAATCCTATTTAAACACAATAGTATCTAGGTTAAACTAGTTTGACTTAACAATGTTTAGCCACCAGAGGACATTTTGGGGGCCTCCAATTCGGTAAGGTCTTAATTCCTTAAACTTACTTCTTTAAATGGCTTGGCTATGTATCACACTTAGCTATCTTCAATAGAGGATCATAAAGTATCTAAACTACAGAACCAACTCCACAAGGATCATTTCTCTTCTATATTGAGCAATATATACTCTAAGCCATTTTAATTAGCAAACTATAAAAAAGTTACAGGAAGCCAAGCTAGTTGTATGAACAAAATGAAAGAAAAAGTTATAGAATTTTAATACCAACAGTCTGTAAAACATCAATTATAAATTAGTCAAAAGAATCATAGAAGGGATTTATTGATAAGTTTTTACACATCTACAAAGCTACCATAGCTTTGAATAAACTCAAGTAGAATTAGACAGCTGAAAAAATCTACACCCCCCCCCAATGCTTATTTCATTCCCATTCATTATAATCAAGAACAGTTCATCATTAATGTTGTTAAAAGTTCACAATAGGGGCCAGAGAGTCAGCACAGCTGGAGGTATTTGTCTTGCAAAGGGATGACCTGACTTGACCTGACCTGGGACAAACCGCATTCAGTAAGGTCCCCAGAGTCTGCCAGGAGCAGTATCTGAACTCAGAGACAGGAGTAGACCCTGAGAACCGGGTATGGTCCCAAAATCAAAATAAACAAAAAAATCACAATAAAGGAACCCAGAACTATTTGTAAAAGGAATGCCCATAATACTTGGGAAAGGGGGGAGGCATACCCTGCTGTATCCAGTGATGACTCCTGATCAGACTAGGGGGGATCATATGGTATTCTGGGAATGGAACCCAGATCAACCCAGGTCAAGATAAGTGCTCTACATATAATTGCTCTGGCCCCATAAAACATTTTAAATCAAGTTTGCACTTAAAAGCCAAAAGGCTATTTTGAAAGCTCTGCCACAATTAAATCATAAACTCTTAGAATATCATACAATTCCTACTGATAACGACTTATGACCTAAGACCACCCTTTGGTCTCTAGTCCTTTATTTTAGAATAAATACCCGACACGAAGTGCTTTGTTTATTGCTCTGGTCCTGCTACCTCACTGTTTTCAATGAATACTAATACCTCTTTCCAGGAACTATTCCTATGTCACACTAAAAATTAGTTCATGACTGGAAGAAAAGCAATAGTTCAGTGAGCAAGAGAGAGCTCTTGCCTTGCATGAAAGTGGCCTAGTTCGATTCCTGATAGCACATGAGGTCCTGAGACCTGCCTGCAGCAAAGTACAGAGGCAGGTGTGGCTCCTGAGAACCACTGTTGTGGTTCAAAATAAATAGCAAATTCAACAAGAATTATTTTTGCCAAAGAGTCCACTCCTGTACAAGTTATTGTTTCCCTAAGCAGCTGGCTTACAGAGATTTTTCACTCTTAATGAAGATGAACCAATGACAATGAAGTCTGGACAATCTCTGGGTTCATCTAATGGTGGTCATATTTATCTTAAGAAAAAAGACATTACTGAAATAACATTAAGAGACAATAGAAAAGAGGGCTGCAAAGATAAGCCACGATATGCCTTACCACAAAGAGTGGTGAGTGCAGTCAGAGAAATAAAATGCCTGTCATAATATAAGCAGGGGGTGTAGGAGGGAGATGGGGGTCATTGTGGTGGGAAGGTTGCACTGGTGAAAAGGTGGGGTGTACTTTATTTATGACTGAAACCCAGTCACAAAATGTTTGCAATCATGGTGCTTAAAATATTTTAAAATAAACATGGGGCCAGAGAGACAGCATGGAGGTAGGACTTTTGCCTCTCATGCAGAACAGTGGTTCAAATCCCAGCATCCGGAGTGGTGGCGCAAGCAGTAAGGCGTCTGGCTTGCACACACTAGTCTAGGATGGACCTCGGTTCTATCCCCAGGCGCATCCCATATGGTTCCCCAAGCCAGGAGCAATTTCTGAGTATATAGCCAGAGTAATCCCTGAGTGTCACCAGGTGTGACCCAATAACCAGGACTATATTTAAAACTAAAAACATTAATACTGAGATTAAGAAACATAACTTTTATAGCATCTCTAGCCACAAGAAATGGCTAATGCACAAAAAAGTTCATCTGACTCCACTACTGCAGTCATTTTCAAATAACATTTAATTTTCGAAAATTATATTAGACTTCCCTATCTCTTTAAAAAGGGGGGGGGCAAAGCTATTTCAAACTAAAGTTTAAAGTCTCTAAATCTGAACAGTGTAAAATAAAATAAACAAAGAAATCCATTCATGATGAATCCACTCTTTTCCAAATGAGGTAAAAAAATATCAAGTCAAACATGGATGCCTTATTCTATGTCAATTACACTTAACAGTAAATCAAAATAAACATGTAAAGTACAAGAGCCCATGAGAAAATTCCTCTGGAGGATTAAATACTAATATATCAAAAGAGGACATGAGAGATGGAAACATACACAAAACGTATGGGTGGCTATGGCAGTGCTTTTCTCAACCTCTCACATGAAGAAAAATCATGGTAGGAGCTAAAAGTGTACGCTCAGCAACACCAATGAATAAAGATGTGGTATTTTGATGCTGAATTTTAAAACCCAGGAGATCTCAAGCTTAATTTATGCCACAGGACTTCAATGATTCATCATCCTACAAATACCCAATTGTTGTGGGGTGGCTCTTTCTAGAAAGACAACAACCTCAATGTCCTTAAATTTAAGAACACAAAAGGCAACAGACTATAAAAAAAATAATAATTCCCAGGGACCAAAGAAGCATGTAAGTGGGTAAGGTGCTTGCTTATACACAGCTAACCAGGGTTCAAGCCAAGGCACCAGATGCGTCCTGCAAGTACCACCAGGAGCGGTGAGCACCCAAATCGCACCTAAAAATGGGGGTGGCGATGGGAAAATTAAAGAAATTTCTAGGACCTATTTTTAACAGAGCAAAGAAAAGAACTCAAAAGTGAAATGACCATTTTGATGAACCGATGCTTTTCTAAATGAGGTAAAAAAAAAAATCAAGTGAAACATGGATGTCTTATTCTATGTCAATGTACTCAACAGTAAATTAAAATTAATCAACATATGTAAAGTACAAGGGTCCATGATAAAATTCCTCTGGAGGATTAAATACTAATATATCAATGTTTAAATTGCCACTTTATATTGTTACAGTAAAACCAAATCAAGCTTAAAAACTACAAAGCATACAAAGCACAGCTATTACACATAATAATAATCCAAATAATCAAGTATCAATCTAGTGCCCTACTCACAAATTCAAAATAATGAAGCAACAGTCAAAACATTTTTTTTGCTTTGGTTTTTGGGCCACACCCAGTTGACACTCAGGGGTTACTCCTGGCTATGAGCTCAGAAATCACTCATTTTGGGATATCATATGGGATGCTGGTGATCAAATAGAGATCCTTCCTAGGGTTAGCTGCATGCAAGGTAAACATCTTACCACTTGCGCCACCACTCCAGTCCAGCTTTTAAATCATACTCACTACTCTAAGAAAAACTCAAAAAGCTGATATTTCTATCAATTTTTATACACTAGGCTACTGCTGCATGCCCCATTCAAAAATGACTTCAAATTTGATAAATTACTGGTTCATTTAACTTTTTTCATTTAACTTTTTACACAGCACATAAAGAAATAACCACATTATGCTTAAAAATCCTTATAAATTGTTTTCATTAACAAAAGCACAGTCCCTCCAAAAGCTATAAGACTGTTGTTGGTCTTTCATTAAAAAGCAATAGATCCCAAATTGTCTTTTTGAGGAGTGTATCATTTGTGGGATTAAACATAAAAAGTATAGCAATAGTATCCAGAGACAAGAGAGATGAAGGCCAGGAGGACCATCCATGATAGGAAGTTTCCCACAAAGAATGGTGAATGCAGTTAAGATACAGAAGGGATCACTATGACAATGGTAATTGGAAATAATTACTCTGGACAAGAATTGGATGCTGAAAGGAGATAATTATTATTACCTCATTAACAATATTCCAAATCAGTAACTTAAAATTAAGGGAGGGAGAGGGAAGAGAGGGATTAGAAAAAGAAGCAGGCAGCAGGAAAAAGCAGAGAAAGCAGGAGAAAAACTGAGAACATTGGTGGTGGGAAATGTGCCCTGGTGATGTGTTATAAATGATTCAAACTCAATCATGAACAACTTTCTACCTGTTAATAAAAACTTTATTATGAACAACATTGCAACCATGGTATTTAAATTAATCGACTAAATTTTGGGTAACATTTTACCTACAGAAAAAAATCTATAACAGCTTTGATGAAGCCTAGTTTGTTCTAGACATGTTAATACCTTGCACACACCAAGCTTATTCCATGAAAATCCTCTCCCACTTCCATGGTGATTATTTATTTTATTTAGGACTATATTTAAAACAAAACCATTATTACTGAGATTAAGAAACATAACTTTTATAGCATCTCTAGCCACAAGAAATGGCTAATGCACAAAAAAGTTCATCTGACTCCACTATTGCAGTCATTTTCAAATAACATTTTATTTTCGAAAATTCTATTAGACTTCCCTATCTCTTAAGGGGGGGGGGGGCAAAGCTATTTCAATCTAAAGTTTAAAGTCTCTAAATCTCAACAGCGTCTACAAACAGGGTTGGAAAACCTCATCTCTCTCCCTGGGCCAGCAAACAAATTCATTGGCCCCAAAAAAATCTGGTACTGGTCCTCGAAAAGCCACACACTCAGGCAGCATGATTCTATTATTGTTTGTTGGGAAGAGGTCTGTGTATAATCATTTCATACTTCTAAATGAGACATTTGATTAGGTCTATTAAAAAGAAAAGTTTAGTTGGGGGCCGGGTGGTGGCGCTGCAGGTAAGGTGCCTGCCTTGTCTGCGCTAACCTAGGACACGGACCGCGGTTCGATCCCCCAGTTCCCCATATGGTCCCCCGTGCCTGCCAGGAGCGACTTCTGAGCAAATAGCCAGGAGTAACCTCTGAGCATCATCGGGTGTGGCCCAAAAACCAAAAAAAAAAAAAAAAAAAAAATTAATACTTCTACCTGACCACCCCTGGTGTTGATCTGTAGCTACTCTTGGTAGTTCTTTGTGGACCATGTAGTACCAGGGATCTAAACCAGGAGTCATCATGCATTAGCTTCCTACTAATTTTGTTTTGTTTGGAACCATAACTTGGTTCTCAGGACTCTGTGCTTAGGCATCACCACAGATTCTGGGATCGTACATGGTACAAGGATCAAACCCAGGTCAGCTACATGTACTATCCCTGTAGTGACAACTCCAGCCCTTTGATCTGCCTGGTGCTGAAATGCATTTTAAAATTTTTGATTAGGCTGCTCCTCATGATCATAGTAGATTGTTATGCTTTATGGAGGCTAGTGAGATAATATAGCATCAAGGACATTGCATTGCATGCTGCAGACCCAAGTTCTACCCCTAGTATCCCATAGAGACCCCAGCCCCATCAGAAGTGAAATCAGCTCAAGGCAAGGAAGTAAGCCTTGAGCTGTAACAGGTATGTTTCAAAGGACTCCCCCACCAAAATAAAAAACTATCTTGCATGTATCTCAATAATAGCCATAGAGATTGGGTGGACTATCAAGCTTAACTTTATAAGACCGAAGTAAATGAGGTACTACTAAAAATTACGTTTTATTAACTTGTAAGTATTGTGAACTGTATTGATGAAATTAGCAGTATCAAACTTAAATACATACTGGAGCCAGAGAGATAGCACAGCTAGCAGCCGACCCAGGACAGATGATGCTTTGAATCCTGGCATCCCATATAGTCCCCCGAGCCTGCCAGGAGTGATTTCTGAGCACAGAGCTAGGAGTAACCCCATGTACCACTGGTGTAACCCAAAAACCAAACTAAACCAAAACAAGACTTCACACAAAACTTACATTAGGCTTTGCTCTTTTTCTATTTCCCTTTCTCTTTGTAGATAATTGGTGGGGTTTTTTGTTTGTTTGTTTTGGGGTCATACCCATTGGTGTTTGGAAGTTATTTCAGACTCTATGCTCAGAAGTCACTCCTGGCAGGGTCAGGGGACCATATGGGATGCCCGAATTCAAACCAGGGTCCAACCTGGTTTGGACATGTGCAAGGCAAACGCCTTACCGTTGTGCTATTACTCCGGACACTGTGATTATTGTTTTTAATTCTATAATATTTTGCTTTGTTTAAAATGCAGGTTTTCGTTTACTATTAAAAAGAATTAGATTCAGGGGGCCGGGCGGTGGCGCTGGAGGTAAGGTGCCTGCCTTGCCTGCGCTAACCTAGGACGGACCTCGGTTCGATCCCCCGGTTCCCCATATGGTCCCCGGTTCCCCATATGGTCCCCCGTGCCTGCCAGGAGCGATTCTGAGCGAATAGCCAGGAGTAACCCCTGAGCGTCACCGGGTGTGGCCCAAAAACCAAAAAAAAAAAAAAAAAAAAAAAGAGAGATTCTTGGGGCTGAAGAGATAGGATGGAGGTTGAGTATTTGTCTTGCATGTAGAAGGACAGTGGTTCGAATCCCAGCATCCCATATGGTCCCTGAGCCTGCCAGGATCGATTTTTGAGGAGAGAGCCAGGAGTAACCCCTGAGCACGGCCAGGTGTGACCCCCCAAAAAAAGCAAAGTTAAAAAAAAAAGTTTAAAAGAACTTAAAAAAAAAAAGAATTAGATTCTTTCTATAAATAATCTAGAAGTACTTTTTGTTTATTTGGGGACCACACCCAGTGGCGCTCAGGGGTTACTCCTGGCTTTGCACTCAGAAATCGCTCCTGGCTTGGGGGACCATATAAAATATCGGCTTCTGTTGATCTGTTGTCTATCCTGGGTCAGCTGCGTGCAAGGCAAATGCCCTACCACTGTGCCATCGCTCTGGTCCCACTTTTTAAAATTTTTTAAATTTAAGAATCTGTTCCTGGGCCCAGAGAGAGATAGCACAGTGGCACTTGCCTTGCAAGCAGCCGATCCAGGACCAAAGGTGGTTGGCTCGAATCCCGGTTCCCCATATGGTCCTCATACCTGCCAGGAGCTATTTCTGAGCAGACAGCCAGGAATAACCCCTGAGCACCGCCAGGTGTGGCCCAAAAACCAAAAAAAAAAAAAAAAAGAATCTGTTCCTGGGGCCAGAGAGATAGCAGAGAGGTAAGGCGTTTGCCTCTCATGCAGAAGGATGGTGGTTCCAATCCCGGCATCCGATATGGTCCCCTGAGCCTGCCAGGAGCGATTTCTGAGCGTAGAGTCAGGAGTAGCCCCTGAGCGCTACCGGGTGTGACGCAAAAAACAAACAAAGAAAAAAACCAAGAATCTGTTCCTTGCTTAGGGGGCCAGAGAGATCCTACAGGGGAAAAAACCTTGCACACAGCTGACCTAGGATCAATCCCCAGCATCACATATGGTTCTCAGATCCCTGCCAAGTGTGATCCTTGTGCCTAGAGCCTGGAGTAAGCCCTGAATACTGCCTGTGTGGCTACAAACCAAACCAAACCAAACAGAAGAACTGTTTCTTGCCTTTTCTTTGTTTTTGTTTTTTGTTTTTGGGCCACACCCATTGACGCTCAAAGGTTACTCCTTGATTTGCACTCAGAAATCACTCCTAGCTTGTGGGGGGACCTAATGGGATGCAGGGGAATTGAGCTTCGGCCTATCCTAGGTCATCCGAGTGCAAGGCAAACGTCCTGCTGCTGCGCCACCACTCCAGCCCGTTTCTTGCTTTTTTTTTTCTCCCCTTCCCCCGTTTCTTGCTTTTTTTTACATAACTCACATTATTATAGATTCTTCTCAAATCAAGTCTTTTTTTTCTCCCGGTTTTTGGGCCACACCCAGCTAGTGCACTGTGCTTTTGTTCCGGTCCCAACTTTTTATGTAAAGTCTTTTTGTTAAATACATTCCTGTTTTTCTGTTTATTCAATCTGAGCTGCCATAATCAGATGGAAAAGGCTCGTGCACTTGTTTCTTAACTCTGTAGTAGAAATCTGGGCTGCAGATAAGCTACCCTATAAGTTCTTTTTTGTTTTGGGGCCACACCCAGCAAGAACAGGTGTTACTTCTGGCTCTGCACTCATTAATTACTCTGAGCATCATATGGGATGCTGGAATCAACCTAGATTAGCCTCATGCAAGGCAAACTACTATTATTCTGACCTCTCCATAAGACTTTTTCACGTTAAAAATTGATGATTTCTTGGATATCTTTCTAAAAGTTTCTTTCCTTTTTTTTTTTTTTTTTTTTATTTGACCATACCCGGTGACGCTCAGGGGTTACTCCTGGCTATGCGCTCAGAAATCGCTCCTGGCTTAGGGGACCGTATGGGACGCCTCGGGATGGAACCTCGGTCCGTCCTAGATTAGCTCGTGCAAGGCAGACGCCCTACCGCTTGCGCCATCGCTCCAGCACCTCTAAAAGTTTCTTAATTGTAGAATCTTCTGAAGAGGGAGAAGACCAAGAAGATGAAGATGATGGTGAAGATGAAGATGAAGATGGTGAAGATGAGGATGATGAAGATGATGAAGATGAAGAAGATGGAGAAGATAATCAGAAACGATACTATCTTAGACAAAGGAAAGCCACAGTTTACTACCAAGCTCCATTGGAAAGTAAGTGTTTTATTTCTTCCCTAGAAAACATAATTACATTGCATTTATTGTTTATTGCCCTTTCTTTTACTCCCATCCTTCCCCTTTATAGAAAACTAGATTTTAAATTTGTGGTTTCCTCCTCCAACACACCCTTTATTGGGGGAGGCACACCCAGTGACGCTCAGGGATTACTCCTGGCTATGCGCTCAAATCACTCCTGGCTTGAGGGACCATATGGGATGCCAGGGGATGGAATGGTGGTCAGTCCTAGGCTAGAGCTGGCAAGGAGGACCCCTTACTGCTTGTGCCACCACTCTGGCCCCATCCACACTGCATTTTTGTACCAAGACTCTGGGTAGGACTTTGGGGGGGGGGGTCTCCTTTGCAGTGTTTTTTACTTATTTTACTCTCTGTGATCATGAAATTTTATTGTGTTTTGGTTTTGATTTTTGTTTTTGTTTTTGAGCTTCACTTTACAATACTCAAGGATTATTCCTGGTTCTGCTCCTAGGATTTACTCCTTCTGGTACGTGAGGTTGCTAGAAGTCACACCTGGGTCAGCTTCATGTAGTGCTGTGCTCTTAAAAAAATTTCATTTTTTTAATTCTTTAATCTTATAGCTTTTACTTTAATTCTTCTGCTTTGTGATCAGACTGCTTTTGATATTTGCGAAAATTGTGGAGGGAGGACTGATAAATGGTACACATCATAAGCAAACTCTTTTCTGTTCGCCTTTTTGTTTTGTTTTTAGGCCACACCCAGCAGTCGGGTTACTCCTGGCTCTGCACTCAGGAATGTCTTCTGGCTTTGCACTCTGGGATTTCTCCTGGTGGTGCTCAGGAGACCACATTCCATCCCTACCTGCTGCATTATCACTCTAGCCCACTTATATAGAGAATTTTATTTGTTTGTTTTGGTGCCACAACTAGTAATGCTCAGAGGTTACTCCTGGCTCTCTGCTTGAGAATCACTCCAGACAGGCTTGGGAGGCCATATGGGATGCCAGGGATTAAACTCAGGTCAGCCACAGGCAAGGCAAATTAGTAGCAACCTTGTAATCAAGTTACTTAAAATGAGAGCAGTATTTTATAGTAGATAGATGTGTGTATGTGGGTGGGTGGGTGGTCACATCCTGTAGTGCTTTTTATTCAGGGATCATGTCTGGTATGCAGGGATCAAACTCAGGTTGGCTTGCCTGCAAAGCCTACTGCAGTTATAGGTACACTAAAAATTTTATGCAAGATAGCACTTTCCAGATTGTATGGATGGAGAACAAAACCCTAAATATTTACATGTAATAAATATGGTTTCATTTGCCCCCCCCCTTTTTTTTTTAAAGAACCTCGTCACCAAAGAAAGACCAACATATTTTATAGTGGCCCTGCTTCTCCTGCAAGACCACGATATCGACTATCTTCTGCTGGACCAAGAAGTCCATATTGTAAACGAATGAACAGGTTTGGTTCTGAAAAGTGATGATGCATGATAATTGTGACTGTGTTAAGATAGGATTTTAGCTTCTAAAGAGTGGGTATACTAGTTTAGAATTCTATGTAGAATTAGATTCAATTATGTACATTTGGGAAATTTGATTCAATAATATACCTTTAGCATTTTAAACCTGGGCCCGGGAGATAGCATGGAGGTAAGGCGTTTGCCTTTCATGCAAAAGGTCATCGGTTCGAATCCCGGTGCCCCATATGGTCCCCCGTGCCTGCCAGGAGCAATTTCTGAGCATGGAGCCAGGAGTAACCCCTGAGCACTGCCGGGTGTGACCCAAAAAACAAACAAACAAACAAAAAACATAGCTCCTTTTTACACTTGTAACCTTTATTTTAGGTTTTGGTTTTTGGTTTTGTTTATTTTTGTTTTTCGGCCATACCCAGTGACACTCAGGTTACTCCTGGCTATGTGCTCAGACATTACACCTGGTTTGGGCGACCATATGAGATGCCCTGGGGATCGAACAATGGTCCATCCTAGGCTAGTGCTTGCAAGGCCTTACTCCTTATGCCATTACTCTGGCCCCTGGTTTTGGTTTTGGGGCCACACCCATTGGCGCTCAGTAGTTATTTCTGACTTTGCACTCAGAAATCTCTCCTGGTAGTCTTTGGGGACCTTATGGGGTACTGGGGGTCAAACCCAAATAGGCAAACACCCTACCTGCTGTGCTATTGGTTCGGCCCACACTCAACCCTTTTTGTGCAAAAAATTTTTATTTTATTTTTTGGTTTTTTGGCCACACTCAGCAGTGGTCACTGGTTACTCCTGGCTGCCTGCGCTCCTGACTGGCTTAAGGGACCATATGGATGCCAGGAATCGAACCCAAGTCTGTTCTGGATTGGCCCTGTGCAAGGCAAATGCCCTACCTCTGCGCTATCATTCTGGATCCACCCCCCCCCCCAAATTTGAACCTTTAAGTGCAAATTGGTAAAGTCAAGCATTTACTAATAATCCTAAATTTATTTTGAAATACATTTTTATTTAGATATATTTAGTTAGATGACCCTAATTAGTGTTGGAAACCAGTTTTAAGGTAGGCCCGAAGCCTAAAAGGCTGTTAATGTTGTACATCTTTCTCAATTTTGAGGATTTCATAGATTCCCTAAGGAAGGTGAATTAATAGTATTTCAGTCGTTTTTCACGTACATATTTTGTTCTGATGCTAAATCATTTAAATGTTTTCAGGCATACCCTCTGGTAAATAACTAATTATTTTCACAGTTGGGCTTTAGTCTGTGGACTGGCCTTGCAGTTAAGATCCATTGCTCTAAATTCTACCAAGTGTTTGTTCTTTGTTTATTTACTTTTTGTTTATTGTTATTTGTTTTGAGCTTTTCCTGGTGGTGATCAAGGACCTACCTCCTACCTCTATGTTTAGGGGACCAAGATCAAGCCCAAGCTTCCAGAACGCAAAACATATGTTCTTTTTTTTTTTTTTTTTGGGGGGGGGGGGCCCACACCCAGTGACGTTCAGGGGTTTCTCCTGGCTATGTGCTCAGAAGTCGCTCCTGGCTTGGGGGACCATATGGGGAACTGGGGGATCGAACCGTGGTCCGCCCTAGGCTAGCGCAGGCAAGGCAGGCACCTTATCTCCAGCGCCACCGCCCGGCCCCTGCAAAGCATATGTTCTAGCCCATTGAGCTATCTCTAGCCCTTATAGTTTTTACTTTTGCTTAAAAAATAGGTTTATAACTACCATGGTACGGTTGTTTTACATTTTTTTTTTTGGTTTTGGGGCCACACCTGGCGGTACTCAGGTGTTACTCCTGGCTGTCTGCTCAGAAATAGCTCCTGGCAGGCATGGGGAACCATATGGGACACCGGGATTCGAACCAACCACCTTTGGTCCTGGATCAGCTGCTTGCAAGGCAAACGCTGCTGTGCTATCTCTCTGGGCCCCACCCCACCCCACCCCCCGTTTTTTTTTTCCCTTTGGTTACACTTTATTTATAGAGCTGTCTTTGTTTCATTGTTTGCAGTATTTCTGACTTGGCATTTATAAGCACTTTACATTGCTCTTTAATCTTAAAGTATAGGATTAGTCATACCCTTATTTACTGTCAGATATTTTTCGTGAAAGACTTTTCTAAGTTTACTTAGCATTTTATTTATTTATTTATTTATTTTTTGGTTTTTGGGTCACACCCGGCAGTGCTCAGGGGTTACTCCTGACTCCATGCTCAGAAATTGCCCCTGTCAGGCACGGGGGACCATATGGGGCACCAGGATTCAAACTGATGACCTTTTGCATGAAAGGCAAATGTGTTACCTCCATGCTATCTCCCGGTCCCCTACTTAGCATTTTATTAACTATCCCTTTCTAAATATTTTTTTTCTGGGAGCATAGAGGGGTGGTTTGGACCATCAGACACTAATCCTGGCTCATGTGATCAGGCGTAATTTCTGACTCCTTGGGGAATCATACAGAGTGCTCAGGAGACAAGCTAGGGTTGATTGACTACATACGAAGCAAACAAGATACCTCTGGTAATTTCACCCCTGGCAGGCACAGGGGAGCTTATGGGATGCCGGGATTCGAACCACCGTCCTTCTGCATGAAAGTCAAACGCCTTAACCTCCATGCTAATTCTCCTAAATATATTTTTAATTTGTCTTTCATTTATTTTTTTATTTTTATTTATTTATTTTTTTGGTTTTTGGGCCACACCCAGTGACGCTCAGGGGTTACTCCTGACTATGCGCTCAGAAGTCGCTCCTGGCAGGCACGGGGACCATATGGGAACCGGGGGATCGAACTGTGGTCCGTCCTAGGCTAGCGCAGGCAAGGCAGCAGGCACCTTACCTCCAGCGCCACCGCCCGGCTCCCTATTTTTTTTATTTTTTTAAAGGATTTTTTTTTGTTTGTTTGTTTTGTTTTTGGGTCACACCCGGCAGTGCTCAGGGGTTACTCCTGGCTCCATGCTCAGAAATTGCTCCTGGCAGACACGGGGGACCATATGGGACACCGGGATTCGAACCGATGACTTTTTGCATGAAAGCCAAATGCCTTACCTCCATGCTATCTCCTGGGCCCCGTCTTTCATTTATTAGTAAATAATTTTCTTTGATTATTCAGAATTGTGGTTTCCTTTCCTGTCCCAACATGTTAATTTGAAGTCATATTTAAGATCAGAGAGATCGGGGCCGGAGAGATATAGCACACGGTGTTTGCCTTGTAAGCAGCTGATCCAGGACCTAAGGTGGTTGGTTCGAATCCTGGCGTCCCATATGGTCCCCCGTGCCTGCCAGGAGCGATTTCTGAGCAGATAGCCAGGAGTAACCCCTGAGCACCGCCAGGTGTGGCCCAAAAAACAAAAACCGAAAAGAAAAAAAAAAAAAAGATCAGAGAAATCATTCTTGTTATATCTGCATTCTCCTAAGTAATAATAGCCTTTTCTTTTCTTTTTTTTGTTTTTGGGCCCTACCTGGCAGCACTCAGGGGTAACTCCTGGCTCTATGCTAGAAATCGTTTCTGACAGGCTTGGATGCCGGGATTCGAACCATTGTCCTGCATGCAAACGCCCTACCTCCATGCTATCTCTCTGGCCCCAATTATAGGCTTTCTTATGTATTATAATTTTCCAGTTTATATCCTTATATTTTGAATGTTAGAGCTTGTTTGATGGAAGGTAGAAAAAGATAATATCGTCTATTTTAACTTTTTTTTTCTCTTTTTTTAATTTTAACTTTTATATAAATATTAAACAATACCAGACTAAGAATTTTTGTTTGTTTGGGGGGCCACACTTCAGTGCTCAGAGCTTACTCTTGACTCCACTCCGGGATAACTCTTGGTAATGTCTTGAGGACTATGTGCCAGTGCCAAGCATAAACAGGGCTGGCTGCATGCAAGGCAAACTACCTTACCCCCTGTACAATCTCTTACCCAGAATTTGCTATTTTATCAACTTAGTTTGTGAGATACTTGATGCTCATAAGCGGAAAACTCATTCATATATATACAATCATTAGTCATAGTTTTGAATTTATAGTTGATTATATTGTATAAAAGCTATCTTGTGTTTTACTGTTTCCTAGAATAATTTCCTTTTCTTGATCAAAATTTCTCATGTTCTTTTAAAGGCATATGACATTTCAAAATAGGTACATCTCTTCCAAATAGGAATTCATATATGTTGTGTATAAGAAATTTGTATAGGGGCTGGGCGGTGGTGCTGGAGATAAGGTGCCTGCTCTAACCTAGGACGGACCTCGGTTCAATCCCCCGGTTCCCCATATGGTCCCCCGTGCCTGCCAGGAGCGACTTCTGAGCGAATAGCCAGGAGTAACCCCTGAGTGTCGCCGGGTGTCTCCCCCTCCCAAAAAAAAAAAAAAAATTTGTATAACTTGTATGTCCGAAGATTCTGATATCCTCTTAGTCCCATCTCTCTGTTTTTTTTAGCCAAATTTATATCAATACTAAAATGTCAGGCCAGAGTGATAGTACAGAAGGTAGAGAGTATAGCTTACTTTAGTGGCTCAAGCAAGTAAGTTAATTTCATAAGCCTTTTTGGGCTATTTCGTATTTATTTCTTGTGGTACTATAGTCCAAATCCAATTTCATGCATGTAGAACATGAACCTTATTATTCAGCTGTATTCACCAATATTGCCCATCATAATTTTGATTTTCCTCTTTTAGACGAAGACATGCTATCCACAGTAGTGACTCTACTTCCTCTTCCTCTTCAGAAGATGAACAACATTTTGAGAGGCGAAGGAAAAGGAATCGTAATAGAGCTATTAATAGGTATATGCCATATTACTGCTATTTTAAGCAATCAGTTGTGAGAAACTGAGTAACTAGAGGAGTAGGGACAATTTAACTGATTAAAAAGTACACAGATATAGCCAAATGCGGTCTTTAAAGTATCTACATTTGAAACGAAAAACAGATATATTGAGTAACCTTTATATAGTTTGGTGCTTGGAATACTCAAATTCAGGAAATAGTTGTTTTCATTTTGAATTATTTCTGTTAGTAACATGAGCACCTCCCTGTCCTTAATTTTTGAGTATCAAGGGGAGTCCTTGTTGGCTAGAGATCAAAGCCTGTCCTCCTGTTAGCAAAGCCACTTGAGCCATCTCCTCAGTCCTAATAGCACTCTTACTTAAAATAAGTATAATATAAAAAAATAAGTATCATAGTATACTTAAATAATATAATTTTATAAAATACGTTAATTTTTTGAATTTTCAAAATAACTAAAATTGGACAAGAAAATTCTGATGATGTGTTAGTTGGTAAATGAAAATCCCAATGTTTAGATTCCAATAATATTTTGAGGCTAGACTATAAGTTTGAAAAAAGCAGTTGGAACTTAATTGAATGGACGTGCAAACCAACTATTCTTTATTTCCCAAGTGACGTTTTTGGAGGGCCACACCAGTGATGCTCAGGGGTTACTCTTGGCTATACGCTCAGAAATTGCTCCTGGTTTGCGGGACCGACCATATTGGACGCCAGGGGATCAAACCCTTGTCCATCCAAGGCGAGCGCGCAAGGCCTTACACCCTGCACCACCGCTCCAGCCCCCCAATTGAATTGTTTTATCACATTAAGTCATCCCTGCCAATGTGGCACATTGGTCACATGTGAGCCCTAAACACTTGAATAATAGCAAGTCTAAATGGAAATGTGCTGTTTATATGAAATACTATCCTTAAATTTCAGGTGTACAAGAAAGCAAGAAAGAATATTAAGCTTTTTAGTTTACTGTACCTGATTTCATGTTGAATTGGTGATATTTTGAATGTGTTGTAGTAAATGAAATATATTGTTTGTTTTTGTTTTGTCTTTGGGCCACATATGACTGCACTCAGAAGTCACTTCTGTTAGGCGTGGAGAACTTTGGGATGAACCAGGTTGGCCACGTGCAAGGCAAATGTCCTACCCACTGTGCTATGGTCTCTGGGGGAAAAAAATGATTTTTAATTTTTAGAAATCTTTGATTTTGGGGGCTGGAGAGATAGCATGGAGGCAGGGCATTTGCCTTGCATGCAAAAGGACAGTGGTTCGAAGCCCGGCATCCCATATGGTCTCTCGAGCCTCCCAGGAGTGGTGTTTTTTGTTTTTTGTTTTTTTGTTTTTTTTGGTGTTTGGGTCACACCCGGTAGCGCCCAGGGGTTACTCCTGGCTCTACGCTCAGAAATCGCTCCTGGCAGGCTCGGGGGACATGGGATACTGGGATTCAAGCCACCGTCCTGCATGCAAGGCAAGCACACTACCTCCATACTATCTCTCTGGCCCCGGGAGCAATTTCTGTGCGTAGAGCCAGGAGTAACCCCCAAGTGCTGCCAGGTGTGACCCAAAAGACCAAAAAACAAAAAAGAGAAATCTTTTATTTGGGGGCCACACTTAACTATGATCAGCGCTTACTCTACTCAGATCATTTCTGATGTTGCTCATGATTCAGAACCGATTGGTTATATGTAAGACAACTGCCTTAACCCGCTATACCACATTGGCTCAATTTATTTATTTTTAATTTCTTAGTGAAAAAATTAAAAATATTTGCATTGTTACATGAGATTTGAAGAGGAAAGTTAAATTGAAAAGGTCATTTTTAATTTTATTTTAAATAGGTGCCTCCCACTAAATTTTCGAAAAGATGAATTAAGAGGAATTTATAAAGATAGAATGAAAATTGGAGCAAGCCTTGCTGATGTTGATCCAATGCAACTAGATTCTTCAGTGAGTACTGTCTTGAAGTGTATGCTTAGAATAATTTTGTTGATAAATTTAGTTTTGTGGGGAAGGGATTTGATACCTCAGCCCATGGTGTCTTGGTATTCAGAGGCTGCTCCTGACTCTGCTGAAGAATAACCCTGTTTGGACAACCATATGTAATACAAGAGTATTCAGTAAGGCAAGATCCTTAACTCCTGTATCTCTCTCTCTCTCTCTCTCTCTCTTCTACCTCTCTCTCTCTCTGTCTCTGTCTCTCTGTCTTCTCTCTCATTCTCTCTCTCCTTTCTCCACTCCTTTCTTTTTTTTCTCTCTCTCACCCTCTTTCCTTTTTCCTCTCTCCTCTCTCTGCTTAGTTTAGTTTGGAAGATAAGAAACTGGTGTGGTTTTTTAGTGTGTGTGTGTGTGTGTGTGTGTGTGGAAGATAAGAAACTGG
>PVKC010022309.1:0-17727 GCA_004027635.1 Crocidura indochinensis
GTAGCACCACTTCTGCCTGCAAAGGCATATTAAAAATAGGGGAAATTTTACGTGTAAAACAAAGCTTCTTATCTACTAGGGATAAGAATCTATACTTTTTTACAACGCAAGGACATCTCCCATCCTGAATGTATGTCATGTGGAACCAACCTAGACTCCAGGAAAATAGGCACCGACCATCCAGCCTTGACTCCTGGATCCCAGACATAGAAATGACAGAGTGCTCCACAACAGCTCTAGGAACCAAATCCCCTCCAGGGCATTCATAATGCTGCTCTGATGCCAACATATGCCAGTTCTAAATTGTAACCTGACAACGAGGGATAGGAACAACTAGATCTAAGAGCAAGTTATCCTTCCTCACCAGCCAACGATAAGACAAAATCAGAGGATATGTCACCCTTTGATCTGTGCAAAAACCAAGATTGTTATATACGGATGGCTGGTTGTTACAACCAGGACTAGTCAGTACACATCCTGGGACCAACAACAGCAACAACAACAACAAAAAGCTCTAACCTAGCTTTTGGTCTACAATCTGTTCAAAAAACAACATCTCCAATTCCAGAGGTCTGACTGAGACAACCGCAAGTGAATGAGTCTTCCAGAAAAATAATGAAAGATTATCTCAGGCTCCATTCTAGGAGCAACATAATGACCAAGAACACCAACTACAGAAGATAAAGAAAAATGACATTGAAGAAGCAGAACTGCTAGAACCACAAAGAAAGCCTTCATTATAAGCTCCATTTCTTGAGCTGTACAGTCACCAAGATCTCTAGATACAGTGGTCTGATTTTACCATCCATGATGAAGCAGAGGTCTTCCATACACAACAAAAGCACCGAGGGGAGAATAAATGATCATGCAAGGAGTTTATTCTTAATCCCATGACAGTATACTTCAGGGATGGAGAAACCCTGTATCTCCTAGGCCAAGGGAATTCCCTCTATAATATCCCTAATAGTTATTGTGCCTATGCAAGGGGGAAAAGAAAAAAAGGGGGGGGGAAAGCACAAAACAATTATTTTTCCACATATATATATTTATTTATTTATTGTTTTTTGACGTCCTTATTTTGGTGTAGATATTGAAGTCAATGTCTTCTTTTTTATTCTACATTATTTTATCTTATCTTTCTTTTTGCATTCTGGCATGATTTGATTTTAGAACAGAGACTATTGTGTGGTGCTTCTCTTTATTGCTGTAAGGCTCACTGGATATTTAATTTGACATTTAGTTTTGTATTGTTATGGTGTTTCAATTACCTTTTTCATGTCCTCTCTTAAACTGTGGTTGATAGCCACTAGAAGGACTCCTCCCATTTTCAGCATATTTTAATTTAAAAATTATGTTTTTCTTATTCTTTACCCCATTCTATTGCTTTTCTCTTCCTCAAACAAAACCATATAGCTCTATTTATCTAGCTTAGCCTCTCAAATAGAGGGAGAAACAACGGAGGGCACCAGGACCAAACAGATATATGATCATTGATAGTAAGCTAGACAAAGAGAGGACCACCTACTCTAGCAGCCAGGGGGGTGATGGCAGGGGATATGGGTTGCAGAAAGGGAATGGGGAAGGGGGGAGAACAAATTTGGTGGTGGGTATTCCCTGATTCAATGTTAATATGTACCTTAATTACTAATGTGAAAGATATATAAGCATCTACGATCAAAATTAAAATTTAAAAGAAAAATCTTAAGTGACCAGGTTTGACCTGATAAAACCATAAACAAAGATTAACTATTGAAGAGTTAAGAATGAAACTGAAATCATATGATGACAATTGTAAGACATTAATTCATTTTTCAAAAAACCTTTAATCAAAGACTGAGTAAAACTGGTGACAAATACCAATTACATTTTACTTTATAGAGAACTAGTTCTGTTCTTGTTTTGGCAACATGCCATTGTATTCTAAAACAATGTGTAAGTTTATGTACCCTTTCGTTATCCCAATTAATCTTCTCAATTACCAAAGAAATTAATTATCTTTGAATCTACTGAACCTAGCATAGAATCTGGATTTAAATGAATGTTCAATGATTATGTGTTGATAGAAAGAATCACAAAGAGACATTTAATCCCAAATCAGTAAATCAGTGCAATAGAAAGAGCTGTGTTCTGAAAACCAGCAAATGTTTAGATTTGCTCAGATTGATTTAGAGACTTTAAAAATGTCTACGTTATTTATTGGTCCATCAAAACTTTATTTTTTGAATAAAATATGGAAGTTCTAAAATATATGTCTATGAATGTTTCTTTTTTCTGCATTTAAAACCCTCACTATAAAGTCCCTGATATATGTGCTAGCTTAGTACCTTCTTTTAATCAAGTGTAATATGAGCCTCAAGGAACTTTTGTGTTAACTTTTTAAAAAGACATTTAAATGAATGTTGTAATGAAACTGAAGACTATAAATTATCTACAAACTATTAAAGCCTTAAGCCTATTGAGATGTCATTAATTTTGGAAAGTTGTAGCATGTATTGTATCATTCATTATTTTTTGTTTTGTTTTGTTTTGGTTTATTTTGATTTTGGGATCACATCCAGCAGCGCTCAGGGGTTACTCCCGCTCTACACTCAGAAATTGCTTCAGGCAGGCTCAGGGGACAATATAGGATGCCGGGATTCAAACCACCATCCTTTTGCATGCAAGGCAAATGCCTTACCTCCATGCTATCTCTCCAGCCCCCTGTCATTTATTTTGATGTTAATGAGTTAACATTAATATTTTCATATTATCTAATTCATAACACATAAAAAAGCCATATAATAAGTGTTAACTCATATCACTATTCAATACAAAGGAGATAGTGATATATTAAAATATATACATTAATGTAGTAGCATGAAAGCTACTACAGTTTCCATCAGGCATGCATGATATGAATTCAGCCACTAGTATGTATTTAATGGTTCATGTTTTATTAATAATTTATCATCAAATACAGCTTATAAAACAATATTGATTTACTCATTATGGATTTCTAGAAAATATCTTGAGGCTATAAACTAATTCAATCACATTTTCTAGATTATTTCATTAAAATAGTCATATATTCTATTCTTGACCTAGCTTAAGCTTGGTTCCTCTGGAAGTTTTCTTCACCACTTTAATGCTTTGAGGAGATAGTTAAAATTTAATTTAAGATCATTTTTCCCTAACTGTACATTAATGTAGCATGCTTAAATAATGATAAAATTTAATATTGCAATGTTTTATGTGGAAAGAAAGAAAAAAGCATGCGCCACTTTTCATTCTATTTCTATTTGGGGTGAGAAATATTTCTGTATCTTTATATTTTTTGTTTTAGTGACTAAAAAAGAGATGCCATTGATTTTATTTGATGAATATATTTCTATTGTATTCATTTCGTCCATTCAACTTTGGTGCAATCCTTGTAAATTGTATAATTTGGAACAGTAATATCTAAGGTTAACATTAATATTGTTAATGAGTTTATCATGTAATAACAAATTGGAGGTTTATTGTCACATGGTGACTCTCAGGGGTTACTTCTAGCTGTGCACTCAGAAATCACTCCTGGTTTGGGGGACCATATGGGATGTTGAGGGATCAAACCATGGTCCGTCCTAAGTCACCACATACAAGGCAAACGCCCTACCACTGTGGCAACACTCTGGCTCCAAAACAATAATTATCTATTGGCAAAGTCATATAAGCTTTATAAATAATTTCAAAATTAGTCCAGGTTACTTTGATGATACAGAGTAAATCTGCTTGCCTTGTTGACCCAGGTTTGCTTTCCAGCTCCATCATTACTCTCCCAGAACTGCCAGGAATGATATCTATCAAGTATCAGAGGAGAGCCTGATCACTTCCAGGTTATGTGACCTCAAAGTCCAAAGCAAAGCATACAATATGTCTAATTCATTCTTCAATTATTTTGTCTGATCATATATCTTATAAATATTATTTTATTACATTGATTATATGTTATATTACATTAACAAAATAAGGCTTTATATTTATGTATATATATATTAACTGTTTTTTTACTTGTTTTACTTTGGTTCTCATATATTACTTTCTCTTACTTTCTTTATCATGTCCTACTTCATAAGCAGTGTGTATATGTCCCTAAGAACAAACTGTCCAAAGTTTTCTTTCTCATTTTCTCCTTCCTCTATTCAGATAATTCCAGAGTACATGCCCTGGTATGGCAGACCTGAAAATCTTAAAAAAATCCCTGCTGGAGCCAATGTCTATCTTTACTCCTTCCAAATAATAAGTTCTCATTTTATTTTTATTTCCTTTATCTCACCAATTCAACACATTGTGGTATTACTTTCAATAGAATGTCCTCCTAAATTATCAAAAATACACTGCATTAGCCATTTTATGTTCTTATTCAATGACATAATATTTTATTCAATGCACCATTTAGTTCTGAAACAGCAGGTATTCATATCACACTAAAGTTTTTATTAATAGAAATTCTCAGTTCTCTTATTACACCTATTAAAGCAGACATTCTGTAGTGATGTATTAACTTATCTGCTTCTACATACATTTAATGAAGTTAAAGTTTGAGAATCAAAGCTATTAATATTTTGTATTCTATAATTTTGTGTCTTGTTACATTTATCAGCCTTGGTAATTTATTTACTATGTGCCCAGTACCTTCTGTTCTGTTCTATTTTCTGAGACATTCTGTCAAGAATACCATAGAAGTAGTGAGGACCTAAGATTAACTCAACGCAAATAACACTTTATCTCAATGTCCCAGGTAAGGCACAGAACTTATTTATGATCACTTCTTTCAGTACGTATACCTATATGACAAAAAAAAAACTGTAGTAAAAAACGTCATGACTAATCCAGGCTAGTTTTAATATACCTATTGTCTTTAGAAAAATCATTTTTATTTCTCTTTTCTACTGAAATCAACAATTTATCTAACTTCTTTAGTTCTCCATTTTGGCTCACAGTTTTGAAAGTTTAGAGTTTTAATTTACACATCTAAGGAATTGTAGTTTTTATTTAAAATTAACTTCAAGTTGGTTATTTTATATACTTGTTGAAGCACAGTTGTATCAAAATCATAGCATTCTGCTGCCTTTACCTGAGTGGAGCTGGGTTTCATTAATATAATGTATGCTTGTTGACAAATATTGTTATGCAAAGATAAGGATTTTCATTATAAAATAGGGCAAATATTTTATAAAATTTTAAACTGTGACATTTTAAAAATGCCACATTTTTATTATCACATACTTACTTTGAACCCTTGCCAAGAAATATCCTCAGAAAAAAATAACTGTTAAATAAATTTTGCCTTAAAGAATCTAAAAGCTACTTTAACTGTCATCTACTTTTCTGTAAATTTTATATTCTTTGTTCTTTTCTTTTACATTTAAAATGCATGTTTATCGTTAAATGAATTAATCTGATTAATAGAGAAAATTTTTTCACTTAACAGACTTTTAAATGTAGTTCTTTATATATGTATGTTTCTTTTCTTTTCTTTTTTATTTTTGGCCAAATTTGTTGATGCTGTGGGGTTACTTCTGACTAGCTATACTACTCAAATCACTCCTAGCTTGGGAGACCATATGGGACACCGGGGGATCAAACTGCAGTTCATCCTAGGTTAGCATATGCAAGGCCAATGTCCTATCGCTTGTGGCACTGATACAGCTTCATATGTTTCTTTATATATATATATATATATATATATATATATATATATAATCAAATTAAATTTTGGAAGGTCTACAAGTGATATATTATAAAAGTTATAAAAACATTTAGTTACAGATATACAAATTTTTGCTATATTATCTGTTTTATCTGAGGTATATATCTTATAAATTATGTAAATGTATTTATTAGAAAAAAAAGCAATGCATAATAGATGAAGAGAGTACAGATAAAAGACTATTTTCTTGTGATCATAAGTTACAGATGAAATCATATGGACTTGTAAAATTCCAGATTAATTGATTATGTCTACATTTAATTTTTTTTCTTGCTAGCATATGAATTCTTCCTTTTATGTTAAGTTAAACTGAGTTTTCTTGGAAACATTTTGGGATCTATTATGGATTGTTTTCTCCTTATTTATGTCATACCAGGTGTTTTTGGTTTTGGGGCCACATTGGGTGACACTCAGGGGTTACTCCTGGCTGAGCACTCAGAAATTCATCCTGGCTTGGGGGACCATATGGAATGTGGGGAGAATTAACCGTTGGCCATACTAGGTTAGCGTGTGCAAGGCAAAAACCCTACCGCTTGCACCACTGCTCTGGCCCTGCACTAAGCATTTTTAGCTCCAAGTTCCTAGTTGATTAATGGAAAGAATTGTTTTTGTAGGCAATTGCCTAATATATTTAATAAAAATATCCATACATGCTTTTGCATTTTATCAAATCAGAAAAATATATAATATATTTATATTGCATATCTAAAACATATAAATTATATATAAATATAAATTATAAAAATAAAAATTATATAAATTACATATAATATCAATTAGGCAAACAAAAATTGTTTTGTTTCTTTCTTTTTGCTTTTATTTATTTATTTTTTTTTGCTTTTGTTTTTTGGGCCATTCAATGACTCTCAGGGATTACTCCTGGCTCTGCACTCAGAAATCACTACTAGTTCCCTCCTACTGACCCAGTGAGTGCGGAGCTCCCGGATTCTCCATTTTGAGAACACCCTTCCTCTCATGGGACCTCTTCCTGTAGCCAGTGAGCAAAGCACACCTGAGTACCCAGATCCTCCTCTGCTTTGGTAATACCCCTCACCCCTCAGAACCCTTCCACCTGGGCCAGTGAGTGCATGGACTAGGGCATTTGGACTATCTGGTTTTATGCTTGTTTGCTTATTTGTTTTTGGGTTTTGGGTCACACCAGATAGTACTCAGGGGTTAATCCTGACTCAGAAATCTCCCCTGGCCGGTTTGGGAATGCCCCTCACACCTGGCCTCCCCGACCTTTGGCTGATTTAAGACAGCCCCCTCCCCCCTCAACACCGTCTGGTAAGCGGCCTGGTAAGTTTGTGAACGTGGGTGCCCAGAACTTTGGGTCAGTTTGAAACCGCCCTCCCCCCCATCCGAACAACCTCCACCAGCTAATAAGCATGTGAATCTGGGCACTAACTTTGGGCAGCTTTGAGACCTCCCACACCCCTCTACCACACAGTAATCACACGCACCATGGCCTGGGGCCTTTGGGCAGGGTTGTGACACCCAGCCTCCCCCATGAGCTCTGCAAACGAAGAGATAGTCTAACATGCAACACATAGGTCAAGTCATCTCGGACCTAGCACTCAATTTTCTCAGATAATCCCACAGACCATAAAACAAAACCCTGAAGCATCTTGTAATCTCCCAATCACCTTAGACAAGCCATCTGGCTAGGTAAAAATAAACTATAAATCAAATATACCTTCTAGCACCTCTTATAAATCATTACATCAGTCCACTTTATTAAACAACCTGAAAACTCAACAGTCAAAACCACTAGATGCAAAATATATTGGCAAACTAAGGAAAACACTTGCAGCTGGGAAATGAAGAGAAACCCTATCAAATTTCCAAGTCCACCAAAACATATGAGTCCAATAGATGAGGACATAAAATCATCAATGTATGCCCTAGCAAGGGAAATCAAGTAATCACTGCCTTCGAGATTAAGAAATCTAGAGATGAACAATTCAATCAAATAAAAAAAGAACTTTTTCAAAAGATGAAGAATCCATACAATTGAATCAGGGAAATTAAAAAATGTGGTAGCAAGCCACAATAGTGAATTACACAGTTAGAAGAACACATAAAGGAACTTGAGGAAAATTTACAAAACGACAATGACAAAGAAGTCAAAAAGAAAACAAGAAACAAACCAATGGAGGAAAAAGTTAGGTACCTAATGAATAAAGATAAAAGAATTAACCTACGAGTTGTAGGAATACAATAAGAGGAGGAATACAATAAGGGGAAAGAAAAAGAACAAGTAGTGAGAGAGAAGTAGCAGAGAATGTTCACACCCTCTGTAAAGAAAAACCCATACAAATCCAGGAGGCAAAAAGAGTCCTCAATAAAATAGACCTTAACAAACCAACACCCAGAAAGATGAATTCTTAAAACACTAAGGGAGAGAAAAACACTAAAATACAAAGGAAGGAACATAAGAAACAAACAAAACCTCCCATTTGAGACAATTCAAGCAAGAAAACAGTGGAGTGACATATTTAAACTACTGAATGAAAAAAAAAATGTCCAATCTAGGGTACACTACCCAGCAAAACTCTCATTCATATGGGAAGGAGAACTAAAAATAGAATCATATCAATCAAAGTAGTGAAGGAATTTACAAAATCCAACATTCATTCATGCTGAAAACACTCATCAAAAAAGGGTTGGAAAGAACCTTCTTGAAGATAGTTTCAGTTATTTATAAAAAGTTCACAGCCAACATTATCCTTAAGGGTGAAAAACTAAAAACATTTCCACTAAGGTCAGGAACTAGGCAAGGCTGCTCACTTTCTACACTCTTGTTCAACATAATTTTAGAAGTACAAGCAATAGCTATCAGACAAGAGAAGGGAATTCAAGGAATCCAGATAGGGAAACATGAGGTCAAATTACTTCTTTTTGCAATTGATATTGTGATATACGTAGAAAGCCTAAAGAGTCTAGAGTAAAACTCCTAGAAACAATAAACCAATATAGCAAAGTGGCTGACTACAAAATCAATACACAAAAGACAATAGCATTCCTTTATACAAATAATGAAGTAGAGGAGAAAGACATTAAGGAGTCAATCCTATTTAAAGTAGTATCTAAAAGTATCAAGTACGTGGGAATCACCCTACAAGAGAAGTGAAAGACCTATACTATGAAAACTTCAAAAAGCTCCAGAATGAAATAGAAAGGACTTAGTGAAATGGAAGAATATTTTGTGCTCATAGGTAGAAAGAATAAACATAATCAAAAATGACTATCTTACCTAAATTACTATATAGATTTAAAGCAATCCCTATTCAAAACCAGGCACCATTTTTTAAGGAACTGGAACAATCAATTATAAAGTTATTCTGGAACCATAAAAAAACTAGGTTAGCCAAATACATACTGAAAAACAAGAAACTAGGTGGCTTTACTTTGTTTAATCTGAAGCTTTATTATAAAGCATAGTCATCAAAAACAGCATGGTACTGAAACAAAGACAGAGTATTAGACCAGTGGCTTAGAACCTAATATCCAGACACATATCCATAAATATACAGCCAACTGATATTTGACAAAGGATCCAAGAACCTAAAATGGAACAAGGACAGTCTATTCAACAAATGGTGTTGGAAAAACTGGATAACCGCCTGTAAAAAAAAAAAAAGATTGATCCATATCTCACCCCCTACACAAAAATAAAATAAAAATGAATAAAGACTTGGAAATCAGACCCAAAACTATAAAGTTCATTGAGAGAAAAATAGGTAGAACACTACAAGACTTATACCTCAAAAAGTCTTTGATGATGGCATGCCAATGGCAAGAGTATTAACATCAAATATAAACAAATAGGACTTACATGAATCTAAAGAGTTTTTGTATGGTACAGGAAACACTGGCTAAAACTAAAAGACAGCTAACAGGATGGGAAAATTTTTCACACTTGACACATCTGATAAAGGACTGATATCTAAGATATACAAAACACTCAGAAAGTTGATCCTCACAAAACCCAATAAATCCATAGAAAAATGGGAAGAAGAAATGAATAGACACTTCTCCAAAGAAGATTGACAGATGCCCAAGAAACACATGAAAATGTGTTCACCGTCACTCAACATTAGAGAAATCCAAATTAAGACAATAATGAGGTACCACCTAACACCAGTGAGGATGGCACCCATCAAAATATTGGGTTCAATCTCTGTTGGTAAGGTAGTGGTAGAAAAGGGACTCTCAACCTCTGGTGGTGGGAAAGCTGTCTGGTCAAACCCCTATGGAAATCAGTATGGACTGTGCTTAGTAAGCTCAGAAATGAGCGGACATATGATCCATCAATTGCACTTCTGGGTATTTTTCCCCAAGATGAAAGAACATTCATCCCAAAGTATGTATGCACTTTACTATTTATCACAGCACTCAGCATAATAACCAAGAACTGGAACCACCCTTGATGCCCAACAATGGATGGATGGATCATGAAGATGTGGTATTTCAACACAATGAAATACTACATAGGAGTTAGAAATAATACATCATGGATTTTTGCAACAATATGGATGAATCTCCAAAATATTATCTTAAAGTAAGTCAGAAGAAAAAAGATAAATACAGAATGATAGCACTTCTTTGAGGTATTCAGAACATATACCACATTAACATATAGTAATCATGAACAAACACAAGGGTAGAAAGGGTAAAATCTCCAAACATTGTAGGTGCCACCATATAATGCGGTGAAATGTCCAAATGAAGTGGAAGGGTGGCAACATTAAGATGTGAATATCCATTATAACCTAAAAAATGCAGCAAAGAAGGAAGCAACAGTTTTTGAGTGAACAGCTATGCAATCAGCCTCTAACCACAAAGGTCTATAATAATATCCTAATGTATTTTTCCACAGAACCAGGTGCAGGATATGATTGGAAGCTTAGTATCCCACTGCAGTGACTACTAACAATATGCTTTAATGCCTTAATTTTACCAAGTATAAAATAACACTTCAGCTTCTTTGTCCACAGGGTGCCTTGGAAAAAAAAGGTGGAAACCTTAATTTTAAACATTGGCAGTCAATCATGCTGCATACTAATACAGTGTCTAATATGTCATTGTCTTGATAAAATACTCAAAATAACTCACTTTCTTTTGTTTATGTCTTCAGTTCGAACCCAAATTATATGATCATTCAGACCACTGGAACTGTTAATGGTGCACCACAAAACTATGCTACAGGTCCCATGTATAGAATACATTGTGGCAAATCACTATGCCCTTTATTTTCTTTCTTTCTTTCTTTCTTTCTTTCTTTCTTTCTTTCTTTCTTTCTTTCTTTCTTTCTTTCTTTCTTTCTTTCTTTCTTTCTTTCTTTCTTCTTTCTTCTTTCTTTCTTTCTTTCTTTCTTTCTTTCTTTCTTTTTTTCTCTCTTTATTCCTTTCTTTTTTCTCTCTTCTTCCATCTACTTCTTTTTCCCTCTGTCCTTTACTCTTCTTCATCCATTCAATCCTGTATTGAATAGATTTAATTATTGTTTTTATTTAATTATTATTTATTTATTTAAATTTGTTGTGATTTAATTAATCACTGTATTTAATTATTCTTTTCTCTTCTCTCTTATTGTTTTTCCCTCCTTTCTCTCCTAAGCCATATCTTATTTGATATTTTCTTTTCTTAACTCAATCATATCTTAAGAGCTCAGATCCAGCCTATGAGGGTCAACCTAAAAATAGAACACTAACGTCTATCTTTCTGTGGGCATGACTTTCTAGACAGTGGACTCCTCTCTGACTGCCAAACCTAAATTGTAAATAAACCATATCAAAATTGCATATAGCCACTTTTATGTATTACCCCTCTTCTCTCCTTCAGATATCCTTCTAGTCTCTCACCTCCAAATTCTGACCCATTATACTTCCTTATTTAACCCTCTTTACCCTCAGTTATTAACCCAGTAGGTACCAGAACCAATCTCCTGTTCCAATAACCAAGCTCCCAACCCAAAAGGACACCCTCCCAGCCCCACATCACATGCCTTGGCAAGAAATTACAGCCAACACACCTGCTTATTCATGTTTCATGGCCCTTCCTCTTATCTTCCTAATCATGGACTGTTGCATACCACTGACTAAGCCCCAGAAGTACCCTAGTAGAAGCACACTTCCCTCATGGTTATAATAATTTCGGAAACTCAACAAGATAATATGTGTGAAGAAAAAATGCCCTGAACTCTACCCAGCAAAGAAACATCTCAAAAGACTATGTGTTTAATACCTCTATAATAATAGCTCCTAGTCTATTTATTCCCAAAGTAAGTCAGCCTCCTAAACAGCATTTTTCTTTAATGCTTTTTTAAAAATGTGTTTTATTTACTTCTTCTATTATATATCTATATAGTTTTAGATTTTTTTCTCTTTTCTCTCTTTCTACAACCTCACCTGTTTTGGTTCTGCCTGGTATGAAAACCTACAAGAAATCTTGACTGGTATTAAAACGCAGGTCAAAACTAGAGCACAGAGATTGTGGAGACTATCATTCTTACCTCCAAATCCACCAGCACTATAATATGTCACTATATTCTTTTGTATAGGCACTCTAAATAAGGGGAAATATGCACAAAAACAAACTCTTCTATATTAGAGATAAGAACCACATTTTTAAAAAAAAATGCAGGGTCACCTCCCACCATAAGCTTGTGTCATGTAGACCCAATTTAGACTCCACATGATTAGACAGTGACCATCCAACCCAGAACCTCAGATCCCAGATATGGAACCCACACAGGTCCCAGAAACAACAGGAAACAAATGCCTCTGGGGGAAACTCTGAATGCTGTCCCCGCACCAATTTGCACCAGCTTTAACATGGTATCCCGACATAAGGAAATGGCAGCAATTTGAACTAAGAGTGGGCTGCCCCATCTCAGCACCTAATGGTATGAGGCAACCAGGAGATATGTCATCCTTTGGCCTAAGCAAAAACCAAAATCTCTACTTATAGAAGACTGACTTTGACAAATATGGTCTGGACAGAACCTAGTTCCTAGCCTAGACCTGGGCCTAGGATTTGTAGGAAAACCAAGATCTCTAATTCCAGATGTCTAACTTTGACATCTCTGACTGAGATCTTCTGGAACCATGCAGAAAGACCCTAGGCTCTGTTCTAGGTTCTGAATAAAAACCAAGACCACTCATTATAGATGACTGATTACAACAACAGTGATGGAAAAGAACTCTTAGACCCATAATGAACTCTCTCCTAGCCTCATCCTATGACTTACGCAAATAACAAGATCTCCAGCTACAGAGGTGGGATGTCATCACCCACATCTGAGTGGAAAGTTTCCTGGCACCATAAAAAGACCTTGGGGTGTGTACATGGAGCCTGTAGTTGTTCCAATGGCAGTATGCTACAAGGGTGGAGAAACCATCTATCTCTTAGTCCAAGAGAATTCCTGCTGTAATTTCCCCAATATGCAAAGAAGAAAAGAAGAAGAAAAGAAGAAGAAGAAGAAAAGCAGAAGAAGAAGAAGAAGAAGAAGAAGAAGAAGAAAAGCAGAAGAAGAAGAAGAAGAAGAAGAAGAAGAAGAAGAAGAAGAAGAAGAAGAAGAAGAAGAAGAAATACAATCTCCGCCTTTTTTACAACCCCCCCTTTTTTTTAAAGAAGTTGCTGGTCTGTTTTTTCTTTTTCCATAGCTGATGGTTTGGGTTTTTGGTTTATTCTGTATTTATTCTTTTTAAAATCTTGTTGATACTCCCTTTTATTTTGTTTCTGTTTTGATTTGTTTTACTACCTTTTTCTTCCTCTTTTCCCTTCCTTCTAAATGGATATTTATAACATCTAGATCGACTCCTCCTAGTTTTTCTCTTTTTGTTTGCCTTTTTGCCCCTTTTTCTTCTTCCTCCAATGTTAGCAAAGCCAGTCAAATATTCATTTGGGAAATAAAAACTGATCAGACATGAATACCAAATCCAAACTCAATGACAACAGAATCAATACCCAATCTACAACAAGCTGCACAAAGGGGGAACAGTTGCACTAGCATTTCGGGGGTGAAGGAGAGAGATGTAGGATGCATATTGGGAACAGGGGTGGAGGGAGGACAACAATAGTGGTGGAAATATCTTCACTCATTGTAACCTCGTGCCTCAAATATTACAGTGAGGAAATTGTAATTCACTTTGACCTCAATAAAAAAAAAAAAAAAAAGAAATCACTCCTGGCAGGTTCAGGAAACTATATAGGATGCCAGGTATAGAACCCTGGTTGTATCTTTATTTTAATCATTATAAAGATACCAGTGTTATTCAGCTCTGCAGTAAGGAAATATTCTTTGCAAATGTCAGAGGATCACAGAGTCTGCTATGCCTCAAACTTCATCAGAACATCAGATGTTTGCAAGGTTTTGTCCTACCCAATATCTTGTCAGCCTCACAAGAGAATTTATTTATTTATTTATTATTTATTCTCATAAGAGAATCTTTAGATGTGAGCCCAGTAAAATTTTTTTTTTTTTTTTGGTTTTTGGGCCACACCCAGTGACGCTCAGGGGTCACTCCTGGCTACGCGCTCAGAAGTCGCTTCTGGCAGGCACGGGGGACCATATGGGAACCGGGGGATCGAACCGTGTTCCGTCCAAAGTTAGCGCGGTAAGGCAGGCACCTTACCTGCAGCGCCACCGCCCGGCCCCCCAGTAAAATTTTTTAAATGCTATGAGGTCTCTCTAATTTGTTATCCTTAAAACAATATGCAAATGTACTTAGCAGTATTTCTATTATGTGACTACTTACTAATGCTCATTAATTATTCTTTTAGAAAAAGTGGAAGAAGTTTTTATTTCAAGAAAGAAAATATATTATTAATGAAGTTTTGTGTGGACCCATCTGTGTCGATCAAAAATCAAGCACTTAAGGGTATTGCTAGAGAAATATGTAGTAGAAGTGAAGTAGTGAGTGGTATTCTAACTTGATCCAGAGCTGGGCGGGACCTGTAGAGCACATCATGAGTCCATCTGAGTGGCATACCTCTAGGTATGTGGATATTAGAGAGTGCAGCAATGGTAGTGCTAATTGACGCAGATGGGCCTGTGATAATACCCTTCAACACACGATGAGATGACAGTTGAAACCTGGGAAACACTCCCCTCAAGGGCATCTGTTTTTTGTTTTGTTTTGTTTTTGCTTACTTTGGTTTATTTTGGTTTTAGGGCCACACTCAGCAGTGCTCAGGAGTTACAACTGGTTATACACTCAGAAATTACTCCTGGAAGTCTCTCTGAATTATAAGGGATGCCATGCATTAATACTGGGTTGACTACACGCAAGGTAAACACCCTAATGCTGTGCTATTGCTCTGGTTCCTTTAAGCACATCCTTTTGCCTAGCCCAAATCTGCTTACCTGGAAACTATCAGGGCCTGGAGCCAAGCTCGCCTTTTGAATCAAAGTTGTTTAACCAGATAAAAGTATCACCTAGAGAAAATCACCAGCAGACACAAGGAGCTTCAATGTCAGTGGGTATTTTTGGAGTCATAAGTGCGATTTTGAAACACGCAAGTCACCCAGAGAACTACGAAGCCACTTTGCCTTGTTCTATGGCCACATATTATTTAAGGTCAAGGAGCTCCACAACAAAACATTAAAACACACACACACACACACACACATTGCAAAGGTCACAATGGGAAGGCAAAACAGTACGCCACCACATTTCTTGAATGAATATATAGCTGATCAGGACCCAAGGAACATCAGACAACTGCATATTTCTATCTAAGGACTTCAGTGAGGAATTGTGGAGCATTTTTAAATAACTCAAAGAAACCATGAAGCAACAGAATGAACAGCCAATAAGACTCAAAAGGAGTCAGAGAAATAGCAGTGCGGTAGAGTCTTTGCCTTGCACTTAGCCAACTCAGGATGGACCCGGGTTAAATTCCCGACATCCCATATGGTCCCTGGAGCCTACCAGGAGCGATTTTAAAGCAAAGAGTCAGGAGTAACCCTTAAGTGCTGTTGGGTGTGACCCAAAAACCAAATAATGATGATAATAATAATATTAAGAGGATATAAAAGCAGAAATGAGAAACTTCATATAGAAATGAAAAATCTTGTAAGAAACAATTAAAACTCACTGGAAAGCCTCACTAGCAGAGTAATAGCTGCTGATCAGAATCAGTGAAATGAAAAATGAGCTGCATATAACAGCTCCTTTCAACTGAATAAGCAGGTTAATGGCCTTAAAATAAATGAACAGAAAATGGCAAAAATCTTGAAAATTAGCAAATAGATGACAATAGACCTTTGATATAAATTCAATTGGAAAATATAATAATAATAATAATAATATAACAGGAATCACAGGAAAACAGGTATAAAACCCCTATGAAAAAAAAGTAACAAAATATGCTCTTGCAGAGAAGTTCCCAGAGCTGAATAATGCATGAGCCCATATTCTAGACACCTGAAGAGTACCAGCTGAAAGAGACCTCCTAATAAAAACACCCCAAGTCACGTCCTATTTATAATAGTGAAAATAACAGGTAGGAATAGAATACTGAAAGAAACAAGATCAAACTTGGTAATTACACACAAAAGAAGCAAAATTAATATTTAAAGTACATGTGCCACAGCAACTCTCCAAGTCCAAAGACACCGCTGGTATATAGTGAAAGAACTCAATGAAATACTTGATGCATCCAGATATTTATCCAAACTTTAAGTGAAAAAATACATCTTAATGAATAGACAAAGCTTAGAAAATTTATAAACTCAAGGCCAAATAAAATAATCATTTGAATTCATGGCAAGACAGACCCAAACTTCTAAAACAAGATGGCGTAAAATCCCAAAATTACATCATTCAATGTCAATGGACTCAGTACACCAATTAAGTGACACAGAATGGTTATATGGGTCAGAAAATTTATTCCAACAGTTTGCTGTTTTATTTATTTACATGTTGTATTAAACATATATAGGCATTCCATCTCCACGAAATTGAATACACATTATTTTTCAACTCACATATGACATTCTCCAAGATAGATGTCTGCAACATAAGATATGCATACATACATACATACATGCATGAATACATACATAAAATCAAGAGGATATAAAATGTATTAACTATTTTCTAAGACCAAGAGGCAATTAAAATATAAATGAAATACAAAAAGAAACAGATATAATCTTTGTTTCACTTGTTTTTTATTGTTTTCTGGTATGCCATACCTGACAGCACTCAGGTGTCACTCTTGCTCTGTGTTCAGAAATCATTCCTGGTATGCTTGGGAAACATCTGGGATGCTAGGGATTGAACCTGGGTTTATCTCCGGTTGGCTGCATACAACCCAAACAATCTACTACTGAGCTATTTTTCCATCCCCAGAAACAGAAATAATTTTAACACCTGAAAATTAAACCTCTCAATATAAAATAAATACTGAGCCATAGAGGAAAACAAAGAGAAAATCAAAATATTTCTAGAAACAAATATCAATGAAGGTATGAATAATCAGGATGTGTGGAATGAAGAAATAGTTGTATTAATAGAAACATATATAGTTTTGAAAACATTCATCAGGAAGAAAAAATTGCCTAAAAATAACTTAATGGCATAAGAAGTTGAAAGAGGATAAACAATATGAGCTGAAAGCAGGCAAATTAAAATAAATAATAAAGCTTAAAGCAGAAATTAATGAACTCAACACTAAAGAACAACCCAAATGACCAATGAAACAAGAGTTGGAACCTTGAAAGAATAAACAGTATCCATAAACCATTAGAAAGGCTCAAAAAGAAAGAGAGAAAATTAATAAACATAATATGAAAAGAGGAACATATTTCCAGATAATACAGAAATTCAAATGGTAATCAGAGATAACATTGAGAATTTTTATGCAAATAAACATTGAGTGTTCTTTTTTAAGTTTTTATTGTGACTGAAGTTCATTACACAGAATTATTTACGGTACATAGTGACAATGAATGAAGGGCATTCCCACCACCAATGTTGTCCTCT
>PVKC010022310.1:0-17756 GCA_004027635.1 Crocidura indochinensis
GAAAAATAAAAGTTATTTTTGCACCAATCCTCAGAGACAATGGGAGGAGGGCTGGAACTTACAGCTCACTTCATGAAGCTCACCACAAAGAGTGGTGAGTGCAGTTATAGAAATAACTACACAGAGAACTACCCTAATCATGTGAATGAATGAGGGAACTGGAAAGCCTGTCTGGAGTACAGGTGGGAGTGGGTTTGGAGGGAGAGAGATTTGGGAGATTGGTGGTGGGGTTGTTGCACTGGTGAAGGGGGTGTTCCTTACATGATGGAAACCTAATCACAACCATATATGTAATCAAGATGCTTAAATTATAAAAAAAAAAAACACTGAAAGCCCAAGATACAAACTCCAACAGCCAAGTTTTCAGATGTTCCTACCAAGGAGGCAGGCTCAGGTAATTTGGGCACATTGGTGAATGGAAGGTGACACAAATGGTAGGATAGTTTCTACAACACTATATGTCTAAATTTCATCTATCAATAATTGTAAATTACTCTTTTAACTAAAAAAGATATAGATGGACCTTTCAGAAATGCCTTCAACTATCCTATTTCTGGGAAATTTCCTCGAATCTATTGCTGGCCTTGCCAACTTACTCAGGTGTGTCATTACTCATACATTTCTGCCCTTCTTCTCACAGACAGATTCACAATCTGGACCACCACATCGTGTACTTTCTCCGTCTTCAGGGATGACTCAACACATTAGTTCAAAGCTATCTGGTGTTCTTCGCAACAGTGTGAACTTAAAATCACCTCTAGTTTTTCTCCCAGCATGCTAGAACCGTTGCTCCTACCTTTCATCCCTTCATCTATTCAGTTTCCATACTTTTTGATTTTTCGCTTCAGCCAAAGAAAGGCAGATGGAAGGACATGTTTTCACTTTTCTGTTTTTATCCATTTTTTTTTTTGGTTTTTGGGTCACACTCGGCAGTGCTAAGGGGTTACTCCTGGCTCCATGCTCAGAAATTGCTCCTGGCAGGCACGGGGACCATATGGGGCACCGGGATTCGAACCGATGACCTTTTGCATGAAAGGCAAATGCCTTACCTCCATGCTATCTCCTGGGCCCCAATTTTTATCCACTTTTTTAGATTAAACTGTACTTACCTCTTTGACAATGACATAGATATCCATCACGGATAAACAGTGCATGGAAAAATTATTGGCCTAGCGGTTATCATTTATTATTTCCTACATGAGTTCTCTGCCAGATTTGTACAACTAGAGCAACTTTCTTAGTTTGGGCAGTTGGATATAAACAAAATGTGAGAGCTTTTACTAAATGGCTTTATAAATTACCTGAATATAGTTAACATAAATAATATAATAATTTCTAGCAATAGGTCATGGCTATCATGTTATGCAACAGAGATATTTTAACATGATAAGGGCTACACAATTAAGCTATCTTCCAGAAAAAAATATTTTTCTTAGCAAAGAAATATCCATCTCTTTCCTATTTATTATCAGTACATATTCTGCTTCATCTATCTATGTCAACAAAACTATTTGTTTTCAAATCATAGAGATCAAGGATAAGGAAGTCAAAAAATATGACAGTGTGATTCTGGAAGCTTTTAGAGAATGTAAAACCTTAATTAATTCAATATAGATGTTAGACATAATTCAATCTTAGATATAGTATGGGATTCCCAGGAGCAGGACAACAAGGAAATGAAAACCAAAGATAACCAATCAATAGTAAAAACAAATAAAATATAACAATAGATTAATATTGCCTTGACCATGATGGCATTTGAAATCTGCAGGGAGAAGATGAAAAATCAATTCTAATTCCTATCAAAACATAAAGCTTTGGACAAATGTTAGGAAAAAGAGTTCTGTGTCATGGGGAAAACACAGGCATAGGGACTCTGCAGCTGGTTAACACACAGCTCCATTACAAACACCGGTTCCCATGTAAACCAGAGCAATCGTGATATAATTTCCATCAGGCCCGCCCTGCACTGTTTTTCAGCCCTTAGGCATATAAGATGGAGGAATTTATTTCAGTTACTGTTGGGTTGTACTAAAGCTTATCAAGGGGAAAATATATTTTCTGAAACATTTACAGAATCTCTACTAGAGTGGGTGCTGCTGTAATACAAGCCTTGGAAGGGAATAGCATGAAAACCAAAGATTGTTGACGTCAATCAAAGGAGAACAACTGTTATTTGAACCACATTCTATAGCTTCTGCGAGAGAAGCAAAAATGCCAACTGAAGGCAGCCAAATCTTGTGAGATGTCCTTCTCCACAGCTGACCCAAGTATTTATGTATGATTTTAAATTTCAATAGTTATGACTGATTGACATCACATACCTAATCAAAAATATGAAGGGAAAACACAACTAGAAGACAGGGGTTTTTATGGTATTGTTGAACTGGTCCTGATTTTGAAATTTTATTTGGTAGCTATAAATGAATATGAAGATAGGATCAAATTGTAGAAACATTGAGAGCAGAAATATTGAGAAATATTGCCTGTACTGAGAAACTATGGCAACATCAAGCATCCATTGAATAGTTCTTAGTGTCAAGGTTCTTATTTAATACACACTTCATTTTCATCCCTTGTGCAGTGATTGCTATCTCTCATTGTTCCATGCAAAGAAGTATACACTATACAAAACTGATATTTTGGCATGGCAAAGGGCACCATGTGGAATTTCATATATGGATTTTTATATATCACTATCATTCAAAATGAAATACCATATTTAAGCAGAAAACCACACATGTGGAAATTAAAATATGCAAACATAAGTATATCTTCAAACCCATATTAAAAGAGTTCAGAATGTTGCTTATTAGAGTTGGAGCCATAAGTCAAATGAATTCTAGGTTTAAATTATAAAACTTAAATAGTGCTAAAGTACATGACTTTTATGATGGGAATCCTTGATTTTGATCTCTAGCATTGCATGCACTGTGTTTTATTCTCCCAGAATTCTAAGGAATCTTCCCTATGGCCTCCTTTTTTCTAAAGGGGAGGGAGGGAAGATTGCAGGAATCATGAAGGAGACCTTTTTTTGTTTTTTTTTGTTTTTGGACCACATTTAGAGATGCTTAGGAATTACTCGTGGTTTTGTACTCAAGAACCACTCCTGAAAATGCCAGGGTGACCATATGAATGCCATGGATTTAACCTAGTCTGGCTGTGTACAAGTCACCTATCTGCTATGCTATTGCTCTGGCCCCCAAAGAGCATGCCCTAATTTTTATTTAACATACCCCAAACATTCTTTGGGGAAAAGAAACAGCACTACAAAAAGAAATCACCACCATTGTCAGAATTCATCTGCTCCTGCATAGCAAGAGATAAAAGATTCTGACCCAGTTGTTTTGGGACAATCATTGTTCAATGTGAAGGACCAATTTCTTACTTGGATGAGTGGTAGGTTTATCCAACACAGAAATCTTTGGTTGAATGTGGGCACAAAAGAAAAGCTAGTGAACATGATCTTTAAGTTTCCATTCTCTTTTCAGGATAAAATGTGGATTTGGTATTTTTCTTCCATTTGAAGTCACTTGTGACATAACACTCAGACTCTCCCCACCTCCATTAAAAAAAAAAAACACAAAACTCTATTCTTGTCAATGTGCTTCTCAGCCAGGAAAAATGACATTAGGAAAAACACATTGTACAGGTTATGAAAAGGGCAAAATGAAAGTCTTAAAGCAAAATATGCCTCATGAAAAAATAATTATTTCCTATCTCTTTGGTGATAGAAATACCACCCAATTTTGGAAACCATTTATATTTAATTTTACTCCCTATCACCATATAAGATGATTGGAAATACAGATGTTCCACTTAAATATGGATAGACATCACTACAAATTATTGCTTCTGAGATTAAGGAAATGTGCTCTCATCTTGGTTTTAAAAATTCTTTTCTACATGCTGGAAAAAATAAAGAATCCCTCATCCTCTTTCCAGTAAATGTTGATTTTCCAGTATTTTTAAATAAAAATTGTGTTAAAATATTTACAATTATTTCTCACCTATAAATGTCTAAATTGTATTGATGTGTTTACAGGAAAATCATGTCCAAGGGAATTAATATAAAGGCTTCATCTTATTTATGATGTCTAAATAATTAAAAGACACATCAGCAGCAATCCAATATACTATACATTCTTGTCAAAATTTGTCTGCCCTATAGGAGAAAAAAGATTTTTTTTCGAAGGGAACATGTAACTAATTTATTTGTTACTAGATATCCTGGTGTTAATTAAAATGAAACTTGGCTTCCAAGTCACTCTTAAACATTTTAAAATTCAGATCGGAGAGGGGACATATTTTTAATGACTTGTTTAGTCTAGTAATTATCATCAACCTTTCACATAGACTGAACCAGTTTCTCGGTGATTGGCGCTCTTATCATTTGTTACAGTGTTATTAAGCAGACATGTTGTCATAGGAAATGCTAGGGGCATGCAAGACCGAGATTCACTTGGATGTCTGTGCAACAGTTTAGTCATGTAACTGGATTTGATGTTGCTTGGCAGAAGAAGTTTTTCATTTGGTTCTTCCCTTTCAGAGAGTCTAATGAAAGAGAGTTCCTGTGGATCGAAATGGACATTGAAAACATCCTGAAACTGTTCCTTTGATGGAACCAGAGCAGGGATTGGTGGGATGAACTGTCCATGTAAGGATTTCATTATTGCTGTAGGTAGCTCTATGCATCTCCTTACTCCTCTTAAAAGTGTAAAAAATTTTCCACAGATTGCCTATCCGTAGTGTCTCCACTAATAGTATCTTAAGCGCCTGCTTTGGATAAGGTGCTCTTTCAAGTGAGAAGTTGTTCAAAAGCACATCACAACAACCAAAGTAAGAGTCCCATCTGTTGCCAAATGAACCTGGATACTTTAGTGGAGGGATTTGCTATGGAGGTAAGTAGAAGGCTTTCTCCCATCCAAATACTAACCAGGCCAGACTTTGCTTAGCTTCTGAGATCAGACCAGATAGGGAATGTTCAGGTTGGTATTCCCGTAGACAAGTAGAAGGCTTTCTAAAGCTGAGGAAAGATTTGGTTTTAGTTCTCTACCAATTCGCTGTGGCCTACTTTTCTAGTTTTGGATTTACTCTTTAACCAATCGTTTAGCTAGACAATTCGTCAAATGAATCCGCATGTGTGTACTATTATCGAGTTATTCTGCCCTGAGGGAAATGAGTTCCATGCTCTTGAAGTTTGCAGTTTACTGAAGTATTAGAGGAGAAAATCCTGCCTGGTTGAAAAATGCTCAAAAGACGTATTTTAAAGTTAAGGTGGAACCTGCATTGTCATACCTCTTTCAATTATGAAAAACATTGAGATTAGTAGAAAGGGAATATCAAAAGAAGAGTTATGCATGGAAGTAGAACATACACAAGAGCTGGTTGGGGTTAGTTTTTCTTCTTTATTTTAAAATTTTCAATCTTTTTTGGGGGAGTGGGAGATAACATCCAATAGCATGCAAGGGTTACTTTTTGCTTTGTACTTAGGAATCATGTATGATGTTGCTTTGTACTTAGGAATCATGTGTGATGGTGCTAGGGAACCATATGTGGTGCTGGGGAATAAATATGGGGTTGGTTGTATGCAAAGCAAATGCCATACTACCTGTATTATCTGTGTTTTCTTTATTTTTTCATTAAATTAAGGACATTTTGTGTCATAATATGACTTGAATGATGAGTCTGAACCATTCTTCAAGGCAAAAGAACTAGACAGGCATTCTTTTTAAAAAATATCCACAATTTAAAAAGGACAGTGAGCCACCAAGTCTACTCCTATTCCCTCCACTCATATCCTTTTCATTCCACACCTATCCTATCTTCTTCTAACTCCTATCCCAGAGGATCATTTGTTTTTAATATGAGTAAAGAGAAATAAATACTGAGATAATTAAGATTAAGTTCTGAATGATTAGAAAATGCTACACAGGATTGAGGAAATTCATTCCTGATGGAGGAAAGTATATGCTAAGTATATTTTTAAAATTTATTTATTGATTGATTGATTGATGGGTTTGGGGGCCACACCCAGTGACCCTCCGGTGTTACTCCTGGCTCTGCACTCAGAAATCATCTGTGGCAGGTTTGGGGCCTGTATGGGATACTGGGAATTGAACTGGACCCCTCCCAGGTCGACTGCATGCAAGGCAAAAGTCCTACCACTGTGCTTTCTCTTCTGCCCCATGCTAAGTTTTACTCAGATAACTTATTTTTATTTTTTCTGAGAATTGCTAGAAGAGGCTGTGAGAACTACAGGAAGTTAATGACTGTTTTCAGATTAATAAATTGAGGAGATAGTGGGGCTAGTGTATGCGAATGCATTCAGCAAGGAGTTTAAGATTGGATAGCAAGTAAAGGTTTATTTGAGAGACAATGGTTAAGACTTGGAAGATACTTTCATTCTCAGGCAGAAACAACTAGGATGAACATTCTTAAGAAAAGAACTTTCTAGCTGAGTAATATATCCAGATATTGATGGAGAGAAAAATTAGTAAAAATAGCTAGGAACAGTCTGGAAGATTTCTGTTTTAATAAAAGTTTGCTAGACTGCATCATAATATCTGGGTAAAGAGCTACTAAGAAGTATCAAATAATCTGGAAACCTGTAGAATAAAAACCTAGAGGTCATCTAATGTGGTGATAGAAAAGTTTTTGGTGACCTTTATGAGCATGAATTTGGTGCATTGTTGGGAATGGAAAGCAAATTACTAGGGTGAGGGGGAAGTAGGTGGAGAGGAAATAGACGTAATGGGCATAGAAAATTCATTTATGAAATCTGGCAGAGTTCTTGCCTGGCAATGAATGACCATGGAGAGAACACTTGATAGCTAAAAGAGGAAGCATGTTGTCATTCACTCTTATACATAAACCATGTGCTTCTGCCCAAATTGCCTAATCGCAGTTCCTGGATGTGTATTTGGCATTTCCTGTTCTGTACTACTGCTCAGCTCCATAAATTACTTTTTTATTTAAAAAAAATCAGGTGTATCACTCACTCATTTAATTGAATGCCATGTCTTGCACAGAGTAAGTATTCAATATATCTGATGGGTTGGAAAGTTTCCCCTTTGATGCATTATGTTAGGGATTTTATTAATATGTCAGTTTTAAAAGAAAATATTAAAAATAATAGCATTTGGGTGGACACATAGATTTAGCATTTTTATCACCAATAAAATAAAAAGGGCATCATACTTAAAGTATAAATAAAAGTTCCCTGCTAATTCCTGTTGAAGGTACTTTAAAATAATTTTTAATTTTGCGGGGCAATTCATTCACTGAAGAAATACAGAGAATCACCTCACCCTCATATTTAATCCAAAGAAAGTAAATTCACATTTTGAATTACAAAGCTCTCTTGAAGATAAAAATATACCATGACCTAAACATTTTTCCTTTATTTTTTTCTATAAAGGTATATAGGGCTAAAAATTTGTAACATTGCAAGGAAAGGGAAAACGATTTTTTTTTGTATTTATTATGTAACAGAGTTTTTATAAGAGATTTTCTATATATTTTCTATATTTACTTCTTTTTTGGAGCAACTCTGAAAGAAGTGTAAATTAGAGTAAACTTGAGTATCATAAAATTGAAATAATGAAATATCTAAACACAGGTTCCAAGTGATCCTTAAAACATCTTTTTTAAGTACTTATATACTAATAAAATACATAATAATTTTCTAAATATATATAAGGACTTACTAAAACTTAAACTTCTACCAAATATTGTTTATTGTAGGCAATCAAAGAGCTTAAAAATATAGAGGAAAAATCAAAAAGTCAGACTCAGCTGTTTGTGAGACAACATGTCATGGAAAATATTAGAGCTATCAACACTTTTTAGTGGTTTTAGAATAAAAATGCTAATTTTTGAATAAAAATAAACAGTTTTCAGAATGAAGATGCTAATGATAAAGGCATTGCATTTAATTCTACCATAATGTGATTCAACTATTTTATAAATCAATTTTTTTCCCACATGTGTTCTTATTCAGTTGTGTGGAACCAAGTGCTGGAAAATCCAGAATCTTTGCTGGACTGTTTTTAATAAGAATCTTCTGGTTTGGAAAATGCCCTGAACTACGTATCCTCAACAAGGTTGAACATAACAAAATCTGTTTCTTTCTATTACAATTGGCCAGCCTTGAACAGGCAAAAATATCATAAGATTGCAAATGGAAAATGGGAGTTCCATCTTATAGCAAGTGTTGGTCTTGTGGGGGTGGAATGTGGTTTGAGGGTCCTGACTCTGGAACACAGATGTTGAGCATATCTGGCCAACTCTGGAAATTTTCAGAAATTTCTGGCTAGTTAGCGGGGGCCTGGATAGCTGGCTTTGGAGAGGTCTGTCCTCTGGGTTCTCCCTGGTCCAGAAAACAATGAGCATAGCCAACTGGCACCTACTTCTGAACAAGTAGGCAGATTTGATCCTACATTTGGGGAACCAAGAGTCAGAGAGACTCATGATCATCAAATCCAGGAGCAAGAAAGAAGTTGAAAAATTAGCTGATGGATTCCAGTCACTAGAGGAAAATTGACTAGTAGAAAAAAAGTTCTGTGTCATCAGTCTGAACCCAATTACCACTAGACTTGTACGTTCATGAGTTTAGTAAATTGGTTTCTGTAAAGAGTGAATGGGTTTAAAGTCTGAGATTATAGACATGACAAGAATTGTCTCTGACCAAAGTCTTGTCAAGTTTCTCTGAGCTCTGTTATCGACTCTGACTCAATATTGGTATTAAAACTATAAGCCTCATCATAAACGATTTTATCAAATCACCCTCAAGTCAAAGACTGGAAGAAACACTAACACCATTTTATTTTTATTTATTGTAGTTTAGGCAACATGTTTATTTTATTAGTACTCAATGTTTTGGCCTTTATATTTTATACATAGTAATTGAACAACCTTTACCACAACCAAAGTGCCAAAGAGTTTCCACTATTTTTCTTATGTCATCTTATCTCTAATCTTTCTCACACTCCCAGTTTTTTTCCCCTTCACTCCCCACTGCTAGATAATCTCAGTTCTGTAGTCAAAGATAAACACAGATTTTTAACCACTCAATGAAGCCTCCCTAGGAGGAAGCTAGTCTTTAAAGGGCCTATCTGAGAAAACACAAGGCAATCAAAATAATTTGCTGAGTATTTCAGGCACCAGCTCAGATCATAGGCCCTAACCATCGTATATTAATTTACTAAAAAAGAACTCAAAATTATGTATCCTTTTTTGTTCATTTGAGATACATATGTATTTTTGTGCAAATGAGGAGTATACATTTCTAAAAGATTAAAAAATCATTGGGAAGTACAGGGGCTTGCCTCCTATCCTTTGTGGAATAGAATCCCAATATTGATAACGAGATGCAACTGGCTTAAACAGCACTTAGATGAATGCACCCTTAATAATAATTGATATCTCTTAACCCTCTGTGAGCTCCGGTCTCTTCTCTTCTTCTCCCATTCACCTTCTAAAACATCCAAACCCTCTGTGCAAATCAAACATAAATTTAGTTTACAATGTTTTGTTTACAAATCCTTGTTGCAACAGGAAATTATGCATTAATATGTGTTGATATCACGTTAGTGTTTCTCTTTGTCCATGATAAACACAAAAACTAATATTTCAAAAAGACTCAAAGATCAAATAAATAAGAGCACACAGAATTTAACAGGACAGTTTTTCAGGATGTTCTTTTAAGTAGTCTATAAAATGTTATTCAATATTCTCTATCTCCTGGTATTTATACATTTGTGTAATCATCCCCACTCAGTGAATAAGCATTGAACTAGTGTTCCCATGCCTCTAATAAATAGAAAGTGGCAGAAATGCTAGAATGTCTTTTCTTTGGACATTGGGCTGTAATGAAATTTGGCTTCCATTTTGGATATTATTTGCCTTCTCTTGGTTCACTCAACTGGGGGAATAAATGATCATGATTTAACTGAGATTTTCTTGTTGAAGTAGGAAAAAAACTCAGAAGAAATCTCTTGAGTTTTTCTTTAACTGAGTTATCTCAAGAATAGATTCTTATTTAGGTGAGCCTGGAGACCACTGTAAATTCCATCAATGTCTTAAGTGAAGACTGGTGGTTTCCAGATTAGTGACACAGAAACTATATAAAGCAAGCTTCTTTTAATTCAAGTCATTAAGTTTTGAGTTAATTTTAAATATATATATATATATAAAATGAATGTAAAAGTACTATAGGTATCCATCTTTATTGATTTACCCAAGTTAATAGTAAATAATTCCTACTTCTGTATTCCTATTTTATATTATTACTTTTTCATAGACTTTAACTATATGTATGGTTGATAAAGGAGGAATATAAAGTTGTTTTTTTTCTTTTTTCTATTTTTTTTTACCAGAATAGGAGTAGAAGATCTGAAGTGACTGCCTGTAGAGGAAAGGAAATAAATATTTCTGGCTGCAATTTTTCCTGGAAGATTTTCTTCTGTTAGGATGTGTCATAAATAACCATCTTGAAATGAAATTCAAAATTCATAATACACTGGAGTACTAAAATCATACACTAAAATCATACACTGATTGTATGAAAATCATATAATCAGAAAGTACTTTGAGACACATCTTAATCACAGTGCAAAGTGATTTCCTAAAAGTCTCATGAATTTTGTCAGAATCCTCTTTATAGTGTTGCCTCTAAGTAAGACAGTTCTCCTATTTAATTTATAAAGGTTAGGAAGAGATAACTGCTACCACTTCCCTGGGGATTTTGTTTCTTCATTTTATCTTTATGTGGATTATTTAGCTGAAATTGATACAATTCAGTGAATTTTTCTTTTATCTGGCCAATCTGAAGAACTCAGGCTAAGTATCTCCTTCAACCTCAACACCATTTAGACTATATGTTTCTAAAATAAGCTACATTATCTGCAGGTGTCCTTTCTATGTATTAAAAATTATTTGCGAAAGATTGAGAATTCAAAATTTTATTTGTGACATCTTCAATAACCCCCATTTGGGAGAAAAATATTATTATTATCATTATTATTATTATTATTATTACTATTTGGAATTATTCCCAGTTTTGCCTAGAGTCTTCTCTTAGCTTAGAGCTCAATATCATTGATATTCACGGAATCATTCTGTGCTGGAGTTGGACTAGGAATGCATACATCAGTGATAGAAACCTCTAGCCCAGTGAGCTATCTCCATAGCAAAGAAGAGTATTTTAAAACTAATTGTTTTCTACCACAACCTGAGGACAAAGAGAAATTACAGAATGATCTTAATCCTATGAAATGTGGTAGATTAAAAACAAAGGGAATCTTAAAGAAGAATGGCTTCCTCAGTTTTAAAAATAATCATAAAAAGTAGATGCAGATCTGTTTTAATATAGAAATATAGATCTGAGATGATGTGGTTTATTTCAGAGATAAGGAAATCTAAACACAGATATTATTCTCTCAATGTCACAAGTAGTAAGTGGGGTTCACATATAGCAGCTATTTGGGTTACCCCTGGCTCTGTGATTGAAGATCCTCTCTAAGTGGTCCTTAGCAAGGCCTCCTGAATGCCATGCATGCCCTCAGTCTGTTCAACTTTCTCCCTGACCTAACACAATAGAATCTAAATGCTTGATTGATTTATCTGTCTCATTTATCATGATTTTTTAAATGTATCATATTTTTTAAACTTTCTTAAAAACTGCAATATAAGCCAGCACTTGGCTCATGAGATAATAATTCTTTTCTCTTCTTCTTATTGTTGTTTTAAGTGATTAATTTAAATTTATATTATGTAATAGCATTTATCCCAGAGAAATTACAGAATGTATGAAGGCATTTTAAGAAAAATGACAGCGGGGCCTGGGAGATAGCATGGAGGTAAGGCGTTTGCCTTTCATGCAAAAGGTCATCGGTTCGAATCCCGGTGCCCCATCCCCGTGCCTGCCAGGAGCAGTTTCTGAGCATGGAGCCAGGAGTAACCCCTGAGCACTGCCGGGTGTGACCCAAAAACCAAAAAAAAAAAAAAAAAAGAAAAGAAAAATGACAGCACAGATGCTCCAAGAAAAATGACAGCACACATGCTCCTTTTCTTCTGCTATTTAGAAAGCAAAGTGCACTTAATTCTGTCCAACATTTTTTATTTTTTCATTTTTTATTTAAACATCTTGATTACAAATATGATTGTGACTAGATTTCAGTCATTTAAAGAACACCCCACTTCACCAGTGCAACATTCCCACCACCAATGTCCCAAATCTCCCTTCATCCCACCCCACCCCCACCTGTACTCCAGATAGGCTTTCCAGTTCCCTCATTCATTCACATGATTAAGGTAGTTCTCTGTGTAGTTATTTCTATAATTGCACTCACTACTCTTTGTGGTGAGCTTCATGAAGTGAGCTGGAAGTTCCAGACCTCCTCTCATTGTCTCTGAGGATTGTTGCAAAAATGACTTTTATTTTTCTTAAAAGACGAGTGAGACTATTCTCTCTCTCTCTTTCTCTCTCTCTCTCTCTCTCTCTCTCTCTCTCTCTCTCTCTCTGACTTATTTCACTCAGTATGATAGATTCCATGTACATCCATGTATAGGAAAATTTCATGACTTCATCTCTCTGATGGCTGCATAATATTCCATTGTGTATATGTACCACATTTTCTTTAGACATTCATCTGTTGAAGGGCATTTGGTTGTTTCCAGAGCCTGGCTATTATGAATAGTGCTGCAATAAATATAGGTGTGAGGAAGGGGTTTTTATGTTGTATTCTTGTGTTCTTAGGGTATATCCCTAGGAGTGGAATAGCTGGGTCTAATGTGAGCTCAATTTCCAGATTTTGGAGGAATCTCCATGTCGCTTTCTATAGAGGTTGGACTAGACGGCATTCCCACCAGCTGTGGAAAAGAGTTTCTTTCTCTCCACATCCCCCACCAGCACTGATTGTTCTCATTCTTTGTGATGTATGCCAATCTCTGTGGTGTGAAATGGTATCTCATCGTTGTTGTTTTGATTTGCATCTCCCTGATGATTAGTGATGAGGAGCATTTCTGTCCAACAATTTTTAAAATTAAAAAAATATTCATGGGGCCAGAGTGATAATGCAGCAGTAGGACGTTTGCCTTGTATGCGGCTGATCCAGGACGAATCTCGGTTTATTCCCATATGGTCCTCCAACCCAGGAGCGATTTCTGAGCGCATATTCAGGAGTCACCAGTGTGGCCCAAAAACAAAACAAAAAAATTTTTTTTAATATTATTGAGTTTATCAGTGATTATTGTCACCTCATTGATCTGTGATCTTCTGTGCATTTTTGTACCAGAGCTTTACTCCCTTTGTTATATATGCTACGTATTGAGACATGCCAAATAATGGAATGATGATGTTGTCTAGGTGATAGGAAATATGGACATCTATAAGGATAATTCCAAAATTCAAACTAAAATGTTACACCAAATTCAAACTTAGTATGACTTGGAGGAGGTTGGCTGGAATTCTTTCCTCTATGATGTGGAACTTAGCTAATGTATTTAGTGACCTAGAGGCAAAAAGTGAAAGGGATTCCTCCTTTAAAACCATTACCATAACCTCCCCATTTCTTCTTATTGTATAATAGAAATATCCAGTAAATTCTGTCACTTCTAATTTGACTATAGAGTGTGAGAACTTTGCTTGCCTCTCCTGACAAGGCGTCACCTACTTTTCAGAACATTCAATACATTTATTCCAAAAAATAATGTGCCCTTGAAAAAATTAATTAATATGTATAAATTATTCAGAATCAGTTTTAAGCTGCCTTCAAATTTGTTTATAGTAAAATTGAGTTGTATTTTTTTCACAAACACTGAATCATGATATTTGTATTATGCAAATTGTTCATAGAAATGTGGATAAATATAAATGCACATTTGTATAGCTCTGAGAGTGTAGAGTTTTCTAAGATAAGAATTTTTATCTTTAACTTGCTTGGCACCCTACATTGAATAACTAACTGACAACATATGTTGTTTTGAGTTGTGATCTTTTCCCAAGAAAAAAGAAAGGTAAGGCTTTTCATTCTGATTACCTTGTTAAGATTTCTCTGTACCTTTCTGTTTATTCAGAGGCTGTAGCAAGATTAAACTTGGTATACTTAGCAGTTGGTTAGTCTTATTTGAGAAGTACACAGATAAAAGTGTAGCAAAGACTTTATAATGCAAATTGTGCTACTTAGGAGAGAATCTGCAGAGAAGCTCAGGGAATTTTAGGGATTTTTATTTCACATTCTCAAGTATTTTGTGAAATATACATGATAAGATAAAAAGTAGGTAACTGTAATTGAAAGATCTAAAATGTCACACACAGTTGTAGGTGTAACAGTTTTAGAAATATGATATACTTTAGAAATAAAAATACTGCTATGTGTTAGTGAGCAAATTTATCCAAAAATAAAATCGAAGTCCATTGCATGTGACTTTAATAAGTGCATATTGAATATAATTTTTATGCAAGTACATCCAAATGTATGAAAAAACTAGGATCCAAGAAGATTTTGTTCAACCTTTGCCAGAATGCAAGAAAAAATTTTCTAAACCATATGGAAAAGACATAGACATAGTATGAGTTGGAGGAGATTGGCTGGAATTCTTCCCTCTATGATGTGGAACTTAGCTAATGTATTTAGTGACTTAGAGGCAGAAAGTTAAAGGGATTCCTCCTTTAAAACCATTACCATAACCTCCCCAATTCTTCTTATAGTATAATAGTAATATCCAGTAAATTCTGTCACTTCTAATTTGACTATAGAGTGTGAGAAATTTGCTTGCCTCTCCTGACAAAGAGATGGTAGTAGAAGAAATCTCAGTAGTAGATAATAGTAGAAGGAATCAATCTTTTTCTGTAGCATGCTTATGTATTGAGAACTGAAGGTGTGAGAACCTGAAAAGTACCCAGTTAATTATTCTGAATAAAATATTAAAATAAACTAATAATGGGACCATATCCTTGGGTGCCAAAAACACATGCAGAAAAAGAAGCATCTGCATGCCTATGTTCATTGAAACACTGCTCATAATAGCCAGAATCTAGAAATAACCCAAGTAGCTATGAACATATGAGTAGATAAAGAAAAGATGGTTTATCTACACAATGTAACACTATGTTACTGTTAAGAAAAATGAAGTCAGAAAATTTGCTTATATGTGGATAGAGATGGAAGGTATCATACTGAGTAAAATGAGTCAGAAGGAAAGGGTTATACATAGAATGATCATACTCATCCATGGCATAGGGTAATAATGCCCAAAGACAATAGATATGAGGGCCAGGAGAACTGGTGCATAGTAGGAAACTTATCATAAAGAGAAAAAGAGTGCAATTAAGGCAGACAAGAAATCATTATGACAATGATAGTTGGAAATGAGCACTCTAAACAAGAACTGGGTTGAAAGGAGATAGAGATTTGTATGAAATAGCTTCAGTAGAAATATTGCAAAGAGTGGTGTCTATAAGGAAAAAATAAAGACTGTGTGAAACAAAAAGTCAGAAAGAGAGGGAGAGAGAGAGAAGTCTGCCATAGAAACATAGAAGAACAGGGAAACTGGGGATATTGGTGGCTGAAAATGTGCACTAGTGGAGGAATAGTTGTTGGACATTGTACGACTGAATTTCAGTCATGAACAACTTTGAATCATGGTAAAGAATTAAAATAAATTTATACATAAACTCACTTTGGCTGAACAGTTACAAAAAAGACAAGGGACATGAATTGAGTCATTAAATTGATGACTCGAATATCTAGAAATTTAGCTAAAAGCCCAAATTTTTCATTTGAATACATATACACTTTACTTACAGAGACTGATTCTTTAATATTTACTAATTTTTACATTTTGGAGGCCACACCTGGTAACACTCAGGGGTTACTCCTCACTCTGTGCTCAGAAATTTCTCCTGACAAGCTTGGGTGATCATATGGGATGCTAAGGCAAATACCATGTGCAAGGCAAATATCCTACCTGTTGTGCTATTGCTCCATATCTCCCAGTTTTATTTTTATTTGATCTCTTACATATGTCTTTCTATCTGTCTGTCTGTTTTCTGTCTGTTCTTTTATATATCTATTCAGTCTGTATATGATTTATCTGTTTTCTTTCTCAGAAATGAATCATATAGTCATACTTTAAAATTTAAATTTAATTGGAGATGGTTTAGAATGATCTTCTCTTATCACTTGATAATACAAACAAAAACTATTAATAATATATTTATGAATATATTCATTTATTCAATATATATTAAAGATATATTCATAGGGTCGGAGTGGTGGCTCAAGTAATAAGGCGTCTGTCTGCCTTGTGTGTGCTAACCTAGGATGTACTGTGGTTTGATCCCTATCGGCATCCAATAAGGCCTTCCAAGCCAGGAGAAATTTCTGAGCGCATAGCCAGGAGTAACCCCTGAGCATCACCAGGTGTGGCTCAAAAACCAAAAAATAAAAAACAACAAAAAGATATATTAGTGATGCATTTAATTTATCTATTTAATTAATTGATTTATTTTGGCTTTTGGGTCACACCAAGTGGTGCTCAGGGGTTACTCAAGGCTCTATGCTCAGAAGGCTCAGGGGATTATATGGGATGCCAGGAATTGAACTGAGGCCTATTCCAGGTTGGCCGCATGCAAGGCAAATGTCTACCAAGGTTATATAACTCCTGCCTCCGTGATGTATTTTAAAAATATATTATTTTCTAGAAAACTTCACAGATGATAACCCAGTCTTAAAGGAAAAACTGACAGGTCTACTCTAAGACAAGAGAGACCAACAAACACAGGAAGCTTATCTACAAAGATGACATTAAATCCAATGACAATTATCTCCCTCAATGTTAATGGACTAAATTAATTAATTAAAAGACACAGAGTGGCAAAGTGGATCAAAAAGATGAATCCAACCTTCTGCTGCCTACAAGAAACACATTTGAATAGTCAGAACAAGCATAGACTCAAAATCAAAGGCTGGAGGAAAATCATCCAAGCAAACAACACCCTCAAAAAAGCTGGGGTGGCCATATTAATATCTGATGACGCCAACTTTCTACTCAGAAAAGTGGTAAGGGACAAAGATGGACACTATGTTCTAATCAAGGGATATGTGCAACAGGAAGAAATCAGACTATTAAACATATATGCACCCAATGAAAGACCAGCAAATTATCTACTACAGTTACTGACAAATCTGAAAGAAGAAATCAATGAAAACACAATAATTATGGGAGACCTCAACATGGCCCTATCAACACTTGATAGGTCAACCAGACTGAAACCCAACAAAAACATACTAGTCCTGAAAAGAGAAATGGAAGAAAGAGGACTAGTAGATGTATATAGGACACTCCATCGCAAAAAACCTGGATACACATTCTTTTCCAATGTACATGGGTCATTCTCCAGGATAGACTACATGCTGACACATAAAACATACCTCCATAAAATCAAGAGGATAGAAATCTTGCCGACCACAAGGCTCTGAAATTAGATGTGAACCACAAAGCCACACAGAAGAAAAACATTAACAACTGGAAATTAAACACCCTGCTACTTATAACCGGTGGGTCCGAGATGAAATCAAAAAGGAAATTAAAACTTTCCTGGAAACAAATGATAATGAAGACACAACCCCCCAGAATCTATGGGACACAGCAAAAGCGGTCCTGAGAGGAAAATTTATAGCTCTACAGGCACACATCAGGAAGGAAGAAGGGGCATACCTGAATAACCTAATGACACAGCTCAAAAAATT
>PVKC010022311.1:0-17755 GCA_004027635.1 Crocidura indochinensis
GTGGCAGTTCTACAATGTGAAACAATGACTTACATCCTATTATATAGGATCAATAAAGGATCACATCTCAATTAAAATTTTTTAAAAAAGTGTATGGCTTAGATTCTTTCTAAAGGAACTAAAGAGAATTCCAAAATGAAGCCACCAGGATAGATAGATGAGATTGTGAAGCCCTGAGTGCTGGAGGACCACAGCAAGATGCAGGGAAAACCTTTAATCAACAGAGCAATAATCCACTTCATAGTCCATGAACTTACCAGAAGTAGGTCTTTGCCTAGTTCATCAATATCTGCTACGAACTTCTCAATTGGTTGAGGGGATTTGGAATGAAAAGCCTGTCTGGGAAGAGCAACATCTCTAGGCCAGTCTTCTTCTCCTGGGAGCCCGATCACACTGCAAAGGGAACATAAGCATTAGCTGCTATGCAGATGTATTTCCCACTGAATTCTAGAGGAAGGTTTCTTCACTCATAAGGTCTGGAGGAAAAAGGACACCAGGAACTGCTCACTTGTGTGACTAGCAGGACTTTTAATTCTCAGTGGTCATGGAGTAGAGGGTAATTTCACAGGTCAATAAGTACTGGGAAGAGATAAGAGACAACTCTGACAGTGGATACTAACTGTAAGAGATAATGTAGGCACCGGAAAGATAACATGGAGGTAGGGCGTTTGCCTTTCATGCAGAAGGATGGTGGTTCGAATCCCAGCATCCCATATGGTCCCCCTTGCCTGCCAGGGGCGATTTCTGAGCATAGGGCCAAGAGTAACCCCTGAGTGCCGCTGGGTGTGACCCCCCCAAAAAAAAAGAGATAATGTAGGCATGGCAAATGCAATATTACTAAGAAAGTTCTGGCATAGTTCCAGAAATGGACACATATATATTCAAAGGAGATTAATGTGTGCATATGATTTTCTTTAGGTTCAAAATATTTTGGACCTAAAAAAAAGATTTTTTTGTTTTTGTTTTTGGGTCATACCTGGCAGTGCTCAGGGGTTACTCCTGGCTCTATGCTCAGAATCGCTCCTGGCAGGCTGGGGATACCATATGGGATGCTGGGATTCAAACTACCATCCTTCTACATGCAAGGCAAACACTCTAACTCCATGCTATCTCTCCAGCCCTGGGCCTAAAGATTTTTTGTCTGATCAAACACTTCCATACTAACATGCTTCTACAATGCTAATTTTAATAGTTTATTAATACAGAAATTTGGTTGCATTTTGGTCAAGGAAGAATTTGGCTAACAGCAACGACTTGATTAGAATTTGAAAACAGTAAGTAGGTTCAAAGGATTATTAGTCCTGTATTACACAGACTTTTAAATTTTATCCTTACATACTACATTTATTTATAAAATAAACTGAATTTAAGTATTTTAACATATATTTCAATTTTTTTTTTTTTTGGTTTTTGGGCCACACCCGGCTACGCTCAGGGGTTACTCCTGGCTATTCGCTCAGAAGTCGCTCCTGGCAGGCACGGGGGACCATATGGGGAACCGGGGGATCGAACCGAGGTCTGTCCTAGGTTAGGGCAGGCACCTTACCTACAGCGCCACCGCCCGGCCCCATATATTTCAATTTCCATACTACTGCTTCATATATATTGTTGGCCCAAACAATAAAAACAGTATCACTTATGTTTTCCCTGAAAATCATTTTGGCATTATAAATGTACAGTGATAATAAAAACACAGCTTGGGGCAGGAGTAATAGCACAGTGGGTAGGGCATCTGCCTTGCACACTGACCTGGTTTCAATACCCTGAGCTTGCCAGGGATAGCTCCTGTGTGCTGCTGGTATGGCCTAAATACACCCCCCCCCCCAAAGGCATATCTTGGGGGTGGTTGCTCAAAGGGCTGGAAGCAGAAGCTCTGAAAACCCTGGCATCCTACTCATCAGACTACTCCAAAAGAGCACAAGTGACTTTAGAAATAGGCACATATGGGTTCAAACTCTACACTTGCTATTAAAGAGTAAGAAAGAATAAATGACTTCCCTGAACCTCGGTGTCTTTACCACAGCAATAGTAATTATATGACTGTAATAAGAAACAGTGATGATATAAAGTTCATAATACAAAGCCTGAAAGTACTGATTAATATTATTAATCTACCCATTATTCATATTAAGAGAAAAACAATGCTATTAATCCAAAATGCATCACTGCAATGAAAACTATCAACTGCTTGAATTCTATTCTGTGATTTAAACTTCTTCAAAACATTAGTGAGTGTGTGCCTTACATAATTTATACATGATAGAAATGATACTTACAGTTTATGTTAGGAGAAGCTATGCAGGTTTGAATAAAGGAAGTCAAGGCAAGAAAAAACTTACATCTCACTTAGACTTTGGACTAAAAAAATTACTATAAGGATGAAAGACAGTGCAAAGGATTAGAGTATATACTATATGCATGAGGGAAGTCTCTCTGGGTTTGCTCCCCAACACCACATGGTTCCCTGAACACTGGGAACCTGAAGACATTTTTTTATTTTTACTCTGAACTAAACTAAAATTAGAGTAGCGGATAGAATATAGAGTAATTCTGAAAACCAGTCATGCTATTTTAACTGCAATTATGGCCTTCATGAAGCCTGCAACTCCTTAAGATTCAAGCTCAGAAAGGATTCTTCAGAACTGAGTTTTGGATTTGAGAAAGCCACATAGTCAATGTCCCAGGATCTCTGGGAGGCTTTGTTTCTCGCCTATTTCTTGACAAGTAAGGTCATAGATCTCACCTGAGAGGAGCAGACACTTGGTTCTTACTGTACTGCCTTTGGAGCCTGAGAAAATTAATGCTGCCTGGGATTGCTGGGGGAGTGTCATTACCGAGGTAGATAAGGACTCATGGGGTATGTTAACTGAAACAAATAAGAGGTGACAAGTTGGGTAACATATACATTTTTTTAATAGTAAGATCTAGAATAAGATAACAAGAAGAAAAAAAAATTTTTTTTTGTGGTTTTTGGGCCACACCCAGTGACACTCAGGGATTACTCCTGGCTAAGTCGCTCCTGGCTTGGGGGACCATATGGGAAACTGGGAGATCGAACCGCGGTCCGTCCTAGTCTAGCACAGGCAAGGCAGGCACCTTACCTCCAGCGCCACCGGCCGGCCCCAAGAAGAAAAATTTTTGTAATTAATTATCAAAGGAAAGAAAATTGGATGAAGTGAGACAAAGGAAGAAAAGATAACTTGTTAAAGTAATTAATTAAAAGAAGTTAATTAATTTATTTTTGACTTTGGGCCACATTGGTGATGCTTAGAGGTTACTCCTGACACTGAGCAAAGAAATTACTCCTGGTAGGGCACCAGAGGTCATAGGGGATGCTGGGGAATTGAATCCAGGGCAAGGCAAGTGCCCAACCTACCGTACTATTGCTTCCACCCTAATTTAAAAACTTTCACTTAGCTTTACAGTTACTTTAAAGATATGGATCACATTCAGTAGTACTGGGAGGAGGCATATTTCTGTCAATGCTCAGTTTAGCAGAAGGGGGGCTGATGGCTTAGGGCTTGGGTGATATGATAATATCAGTGTTGGTGGGAATTATATATAGTGCTGGCGTTGAACTCATGGCACTGCATATGCTAAGCACTATTCTATCTTCCTAGTTCTTTTTTATATTTATTTTTGCTTTATTTTGGCACACTCAGCTGTGCTCAGGATTTACTCCTGGCTCTGTACTCAGGGATCTCTCCTGGTGGTGCTTGGGGGACCATATGGGGTGTAGGCATCTAACCCAGAGTGGTTGCATGCAAGGCAAGGCAAGCGCCCTACCAGCTGTACTATCTCTCCAGCCCCTTGACATTTTATAGCAGTATTTTAACAGTTAATTATTGATGATAACAATAATTATTTTAAAATATTTAGAATTTTCAGCTTTGGGGGCTGGAAAGAGAGCACAGCGGTGGGTATTTGCCTTGCACACAGCCGATGGACAGCGGTTCAAGTCCCAGCATCCAATATGATCCCCTGTGCCTGCCAGGTACAATTTCTGAGAGCAGAGCTACGAACCCCTGAGCTCTGCCGGATGTGATCCAAACCCCCCACCCCAAATTTTCAGCTTTGAATATATATTCTTAAATGTACATATTCAAATATACATATAGAGAGCAAGGGAGAGAGGGAAAGGGAGTGTTCAATCTTGTACAATGACAGCTGACTATCAAAGTCCCCAGAAATACAAGTGTCTATGTATTTATATGAATGTGTGTATCATTTCGTATATGTACATGATTTTATATATATAATGTATTCATATGGAATTTAAAGATTAAAATTAGTTCTAATTTTAATTCCCTCAATAATTTCTTAATATATGTAGGTAGGCCAAGTCATCATTAACTTCACTATGTTTAATATGTTTTTGGAGCAAGTATTTTTTTTTTTTTTTTTTGGTTTTTGGGCCACACCCAGTAATGCTCAAGGGTTACTCCTGGCTTCTGCGCTCAGAAGTCACTTCTGGCTTGGGGGACAATATGGGATACCGGGGATCAAACCGCGGTCCGTCCTAGGCTAGTGCTGGCTAGGCAGACACCTTACCTCTAGCACCACCATGCCAGCCCCATCAAGTAAGTATTTTTAATGTATCATTTGTTTTATATCAATGCCAGAACTAAATCTAGGGCCTCATACATGGGAAGCATGCACTCTATCTCTAAGCTATATCCTAGTTTTTATTATTTCCATTACATGGATAGAAAAATTGAACTGTAGAAGTGAAAAGAGCTGTCAGTAACATAACTTGTGAGAGTTTAGTCTCAGATCCTAGAGTAAAATTATGTTCTCTTGATTCCATATCCAAGACCTGATTTCTTTTATTCATGATTCTACTCTCCAAATGCTCTAACACAAGTTAAAAGTACTTAATTTCACTTTCTAAGTGCTTGTCCTTAAGAAGTATTAACTTAGGACCGGAGAGATAGCATGGAGGTAAGGCATTTGCCTTGCATGCAGGATGGTGGTTTGAATCTCTGCATCCCATATGGTCCCCTGAGCCTGCTGGGAGCGATTTCTGAGCGTAGAGCCAGATGTAATCCTTGAGCGCTGCCAGGTGTGGACCCCCCCTAGAGCCAGAAGTAATCCTTGAGCGCTGCCAGGTGTGGACCCCCCCCCCAAAAAAAGAAGTATTAACTTTAGGGCCACAGAAAAAGCTCAAGGGGTTGCACACAAGCTCTGCATGCAGAAGGCACCTCCTGGTCCCCCAAGTACTGCTGGAAGTGATCACTATACATAGAAACAGCCCCTGTGTTACCCCAGTTATTGCCTGAAAACAAACACACCAAAACAAAACAAACAAAAAACCAAAACAAATCCCCCACAAAAAAAAAAACCCTGTATCAATCTTTAGATACAGAAACCTTTTCTTTATTTTCTTTAAAGGCAAGTTTGACTTGCCTTTAAAAATTTCGGTCTAATATATGTTAATAATATTTGCCTTAAAATTTAGTATGTACGGGGCCTGGGAGATAGCATGGAGGTAAGGCGTTTGCCTTTCATGCAAAAGGTCATCAGTTCGAATCCCCGTGCCCCATATGGTCCCCCGTGCCTGCCAGGAGCAGTTTCTGAGCATGGAGCCAGGAGTAACCCCTGAGCACTGCCGGGTGTGACCCAAAAACCACAAAAAAAAAAAAAAATTTAGTATGTACTTTTATGGTTCATTTATGAGTATTGTGAAATTATGATATGTCCATTAAAAACTGCTTGCATTAAACTTCATATTTGGACAGCTGAATATAGGCCTTAAAAGCTGACATTTGTGATGGAAAGACTGACGTCACAAAATCCACAAATGGCAGTAATGGCAGAGACAGAAATAAATTTTCAAGTACTATCAAAGTGACACTAGGGTGCAGCATTGTCCCTTTTCTCAAAGGGATGAGTGCATTTAAAGGAAATAATGTCACAATTTCAGTGACACAACAGAAATCAAGAGCTAAAACTCAAGGCAAAAAAACCCTATAGAACTTTACTTTTTTTTTTTTTTTTTTTGGTTTTGGGTCACACCCGGCAGTGCTCAGGGGTTACTCCTGGCTCCATACTCAGAAATTGCTCCTGGCAGGCACGGGGGACCATATGGGGCCCCAGGGTTCGAACCGATGACCTTTTGCATGAAAGGCAAACGCCTTACCTCCATGCTATCTCTCCGGCCGAACTTTACTTTTTATGACTTCTTTTCTGAGGAGAACCTAGAATATCACAGGTCTTTGCTTCTAGTAGAACTGGCTTTTCCTTGGAAGTTAATCATGCTCATCATATGCTCTGTCTATTCTTATCTCTCTCTCTCTCTTTTTTTTTTTTTGTTTGTTTTGTTTGGCTTTTGGGCCACACCCAGTAATGCTCAGGGGTTACTCCTGGCTATGTGCTCAGAAGTCACTCCTGGCTTGGGGGACCATATGGGACGCAGGGGGATCGAACCGCGGTCCGTCCTAGGCTAGCGCTTGCAAGGCAGACACCTTACCTCTAGTGCCACCGCGCCAGCCCCCGTCTATTCTTATCTCTCTGCCTTCATGCACTTAGGAGTGCTAACAACATTAACATGGCTACAGCAGTGGTGGAAGCTGACAGAACCATACCAAGGCAGAGTCAGCAGGAAATGAGGTAGGGTAAGGACTTTAGGACTTGGCAAGCGAGTCTCTGTAAGTAATATTTTATTTTCCCTTTAATTGTTTAGTTTTTGTTTTTATGGGAGGGCCAAACCCAGCAGTACTCAAGGATTACTCAGGGTGGGTTCAGGGACTACATGGAAAGTCAGGGACTGAGCCCAGTTCAGCCATATGCCAGGCAAATGTCCTAACTGCTGTTCTATCACTCCAATCCCAGTATTTCCCTTTTATTGAAGGGTCACTCAAATGTCTGACTCTTAGAGCCCCCTATTCGAGAGGATGTGCACATAAAATATATTTAACAATGGGATGGGGGAGTTTACCACTGAGTGATGGAGGAACCTGAGCTCCAGAAGCAGAGAGGAACATGAGTTTTATTTTGTACCTGCCCATCTGGCAAAGTGGTTAGTAACAGTATAGACAATGTGATAGCAGCTGTCCAGGACCTGGGAAGCTCCAGACAACCAAACCAGTGAGTGTTTAAAGTCTCTGGTTCTGTCTCAGAGGTGAATCTGGCCAAAAGTCTACTGAAGTTCCTTTTAATCATTGAAAGAATCAAATTAGGATCTAGCTTTGTTCTCATATTTGGAGTAGTCATACTTGAGTAGATAGTGCTAATATAAATTATTTCTTTGGTTCTAAACAGTGAAAATATTATTTTAAAATATCACTGGTATTCCTACAAAATGTCAGAAGGCTTTTTACCCCCAAGTTCTCACACTCCTACTTTTTTTCCATTTCAACTCCAGATTCCATTCCAGCTCTGATGGCGGTGAGGAAAATTCATAAATCAAAAGGGATGTCATACGGCTTGTTCTGTGAGGAGTCCCCTCTTAACAGCCCAGAAATATAAAACACATACTCACAAACACAAATTCATGTGTACAAACATATGGACAAAATGGATCTCAGTAAATCAATAACAAGCTGTGTAAGGAGCTGGAGTGGTGGCACAAGAGGTAGGGCATTTGCCCTGCACGCTCTAACCTAGGATGGAATGCAGTTCGATCCCCCAGCATCCCATATGGTCCCCCAACCCAGGAGTGATTTCTGAGATCATAGCCAGGAGTAACCCCTGAGTGTCACTGGGGTTAAAAAAAAGTTCTGTAAAGGTAACTAGAACTCAAGGATTTGAGACAAAAAATATTTTTTTAAAGGAGAATTTAAATCCCAGGCCAAAGAGATAGTCATGGGACTAAAGGATTAAGGCATTTATCCACAGAACCGCTAGGGATAAGTGTCTTATCCCAACTATTCACTCTCTAGTCCTTCCCTCCCCAAATAATTAAAGTCCAGTTTCATTTCTCAGAGGAAAGCTAAGGAATAAGAAGGTTAAATAACTAATGATGTGTTATAATAAATAATAATATATTAAACAAAAGTAGTTTAATTTGATTATTTACTGGAGATTTTGGGCTACCTAGTGGTATTCAGGGGTTATTCCCTGCTCAGAAGACTCCTTGTGGTGAGATGGTGCCAGGAGTTGAACCAGAATCCACAGCATGCAATGTACTTATTATATAATCACTTTGGCCTCCTCAGGGTAGATATTTTTAAACCTTGCTAAGTACTATGTAAGACCTTTAAGGATGCTTGAGATGATTTTCTCAAGATTTAAAACTATTAAACCACAACTATCAAGTCAAGGAAAATGGATAGTGCAGCATACTCTACTGTGTCCAGGAAAACAGTGTAAACCAACCTGAATGATTAATGACATTCAATGCTGAGCTATCCAAACTACCAATTGCCCACCTCTGACTGTAGACAAAAATGATCTCAAGCAGACAATGCTCTGAACTACCTTAGAATTAGAGTTCAACCCAGTGCAAAAGCAGAGCAGCAACACAAGCAACACAAGCAACATACGAGCTTCCAGAGCAGAGCCCTTGTGGCACACATCACAATGGGCTCTCCATGAAATAGTACCAAGTTCCCACTCACCACACAAGCAGTGTCTGCAGCAGCAGCTTAGGGCAGGAAAGATAAAGATAAAGATATTACATGAGTGGCAGAGGAAAAGTCATTGTAAATGTCTGAAAGTTAAAACTAGTTTTTACTTACTCCAAGATTTTTCCTAGTTGATCAACATCTGAACTTCCACGAAAAAGAGGCCTAAAAGAATAAACACAAATAATAAGCAAAGACTTTTCTAAGGTTACATTTCAATCATATTTATCATCGCCACTGTTTAATAGGAGCAAAACATTCTTTATGAGTGGGGAGGCAGTACACAATTGAGGCATCTTTTTTTATAGCACTTAGACCTTTATTATTAAGTAAAGATAAAATTTCCAAAAGATACGTATCAACTTTTGAAAATAAAAATTGATTTTGAGGGAGCCGGGAGGTGGCGCAGGAGGTAAGGTGCCTGCTGCCTTGCCTAGGACGGACCACGGTTCGATCCCCCGGTTCCCATATGGTCCCCTGTGCCTGCCAGGAGCGACTTCTGAGCGCATAGCCAGGAGTAACCCCTGAGCGTCACTGGGTGTGGCCCAAAAACCAAAAAAAAAAAATTGATTTTGAAATAGCCATGTACTTTCTTCATTTAGTTTGAGCAAAAATAAATTAATAGAAAAATAAACACACACAATCCTCACTTAGTATTAAAGTCTTATTATCAGCGAAGTGAAATTTCTTTGGAGAAAGCTTTTGGAAGAAGCTCACATGCTTTTATAAACAACTAAATAGCATAAAATATCATTCATAATCTCAGTGTACAGCGGAAAAAACACGTCGAAGGGTCCATTTCTGAGCAGATGAGACTTTTATGTTGATACATCTGTTATAGAAAGGAAATGATTCATGCATAATGGAAGACGAAAGATTTCATTCAGCCACTACACTTCCATTGTTCTGGACAGGACAAGGAAGTTGTGGATCACCCTATAGAACACCTTTTTTTTTTCTTTTTTGGTTTTTGGGCCACACCCGGTGACACTCAGGGGTTACTCCTGGCTATGCGCTCAGAAGTCGCTCCTGGCAGGCACGGGGGACCATATGGGGAACTGGGGGATCAAACCGAGGTCCGTCCTAGGTTAGCGCAGGCACCTTACCTCCAGCGCCACCGCCGGGCTCCTATAGAACACCTTTTTAACCCACACTTGACCCACTGTTATGTGTTAGCCACTATCTTTTTTTTTTTTTTTTTGGCTTTTGGGTCACACATGGCAGTGTTCAGGGGCCACTCCTAGCTCTATGCTCAGAAATCACTCCTGGCAGGCTCAGGGGACCTGGGATGGCGGGATTTGAACCTCCAACCTTCTGCATGTAAGGCAAACACCTTACCTCCATGCTATGTCTCCGGCCCCTATCTTTCTTGATTAGTAAATGATTTTCCATGTTCATAAAGTGAACTTAAAAATTATTACCTAGGGGCCGGGCGGTGGCGCTGGAGATAAGGTGCCAGCGCTAACCTGGACGGACCGCGGTTTGATCCCCCGTTCCCCATATGGTCCCCCGTGCCTGCCAGGAGCGACTTCTGAGCGAATAGCCAGGAGTAACCCTTGAGCGTCACCGGGTGTGGCCCAAAAAACCAAAAAAAAAAAAAAATTATTACCTAGAGGGGCCCGGGAGATAGCATGGAGGTAAGGCGTTTGCCTTTCATGCAAAAAGGTCATCAGTTCGAATCCCGGTGCCCCATATGGTCCCCCGTGCCTGCCAGGAGCAATTTCTGAGCATGGAGCCAGGAGTAACCCCTGAGCACTGCCGGGTGTGACCCAAAAACTACCAAAAAAAAAAAAAAAGTCAAAAAAATTATTACTTAGAGAAACAACTATTTTATACTAATTCCCATGCTCCATTCTTGAGTTCTTATCTTTTAAGTTAAAATGTTAACTTATTTTAAAATTACCACGTATTCAAATAATGAAACTAAGCAGAAAATCAATGAAATGTTTGCAAACACTAAGTGATCACCCACCAGCATATAGGTGCTGAGAGATAAATTTGTCTCCAAAGTATATATTTAAATATAAATTCTACTGTGTAATATGTAGCTTTAATGGAAAATATACATAAAAATTTGAGGGCCACACTTGGTGGTGCTCAGGTATTATTCCTGGCTCTATGCTCAAGAATTATTCGTGGCAGTAGTTAGGGACCACATGTTGTGTTGGGGATTGAACTACGTTGGCTGTATACAAGGCAAGCACTCTTGCCACTGTACTATCACTCTAGTCCTGAAAATATGCAATTTTAAATGCTATTATGCTTTAAGTAAATCTATATCAGTGGTCCTCAAACTACGGCCCGCGGATCACATATTGTATTTGTACCTGTTTTGTTTCTTCACTTCAAAATAAGATAGATGCAGTGTGCATAGGAATTTGTTCATAATTTTTGTTTTTACTATAGTCCAGCTCTTCAACAGTCTGAGGGACAGGGAACTGTCTCTCTGTTTAAAATGTTTGAGGACCCCTGATCTATATCAATTTATCAATATAAACATATAAAATTCAAACATGCATATTTTATATACAGACATACATACTACATAGACTCTCATAATGATCCTGACTTATAGAAAACAGAACTATAACATAGAACCATGAAATAGAGAGGCTTATCTCCTTTTACTGGTAGGAGTTGGAATTCTAGAGCAATCATTTAGTTTTAACTAGAATTTGGAGCAGTGGTCTGATTACCTTTCAGATGTGCAAAAAGGTGACTTACTAGAGGAAACACAAGTTCAGGGTCATGCTGGTCTGTCAGAATGCAACGAATAGCATGTAGAAAGTGTTGGAAAAGGAATGGTAGAGATTTACTGATTAGTTGGATGGGATGGAGACAGAACAAGGAGGATAAGAGGGAGGTCTATGCAACAACAGTGAGATAACATGGACTTTAAGGAGGTGGGCAGAAACATGAGAATGAAAGCAAAGACCTTCAAGGGAAGATGATAAGAACTTGGGGAAAGACTGACCGTAACATGGAAAAAGATGCATGACATTGACTTAAAGTTTGTATTAGTCAAACCAGGTTAGATGTGAATGGTAGAGAGAGGGTAAGAAGGAGACAAATTAACTTAGCTTTAACATGTTCTTTACACTAAAATAATAATGTTCTTTACAATAAAAAAATGATTTACAACTTGAGATGGAAAAAATGTGAAGAAGGTAATTAAGCACACCTAAACATATTGAAAACATATGCCTAAACAAACCATAGAATTAAAAACATATGTCTACACAAAAATTTATACATGAATGTATACTGTGGCATTATTCCTAACAGTGAAACAATGGAAAAATGTGAGTACCCATCAGCTGATGAAAGGATAAAGTGACTGTTTTATACTATGGTCACATAACTGAGTAACATATTAGGCATCAAAGGAATGAAGTACTTCTGTATGAAGAACCTCAAAAACATGTTAAGTTGAAGAAGATACCAGGTACTGCATCATTTCTTTTATATAGAAGAGGGAAAACATACAGCATCAGAAAATACATCAGCAGGGAAGGATGCGCTTGTGAAGTGGGGAAGTTTATAACTGTTTATGACTAAAACCCAACTACAATCATATTTGTAATCATGGTGCTTAAATAAAGCTTTTATATATTAAAAAAAAAAAGAAAATAGATCAATGGATTTCTAGAAAAGGGAGGTTGGGAGAAAAAGGAGTGATTGCTAATAGGAATAGGGTTTCTTTCTGTGAGGAAAGTGTTAATAAAATTGTTAACTGATACTTCCCAGATAGTCTGATCTGGGCTGATACCTCTGTGGCAGTCTCAGAATGGGTGGAGGGCAAATTTTCCTTACTGCATGAACCATAACACCCAGTGTCACACCCTACATTCTCCAAAGAAAAGGCCCATCTCTGGATTTAACCTTATCAAAGTGCCAAGCCATCAAATCTGTTTCAGATCTATAAATCCTGGATTGCGCGGCTTGTTGACACCTCAAAACTATATAATAGTATAAGCCCAGTAGTATCGTAAGAAATCTTATGGGAAAGTTTCATAGTACTCTACCAAGCTCAGAGAGCTTAAACAGGAACACAAAAGGCTCAACTGGCACCAGCCACAGACAAGTAATACTTTAGACACTGATGTAACACCATGGAGATATATAACTAATTAGTTATATATATATTTATATATAACTATATAATATATATGTATATATATATTAGTAACACCATAGAGATATATAACAATTATTTCAAACTGACCCTTGCTGATCTAAGTTTCGATTTCATTTGTCTTAAAGCTGTAAGAAACAATATGAAGTAAATGTGTGTTTGCAAGGATTTTGGCTCTGGTGGTGGATGGATACTGGGGACACTGATGGTCACTGGTTGTAGAATTGGCATTTAAATATTTAATGCCTGAAATGACTATACCATGAATGACTTCGTAAATCATGGTATTATATAGAAAAGAAAAAAGAAAAACTGACATAGATTTTAGTATCAGCAGGCATATGAAGTAAAAGGCTGTTTCTAGCGAAATGCTAACATTTCTGATCTGAATTTGCATGCTGCTGCTTTTTTTTTTTTTACACAAAGCCAAATATCCTCTCAAATGTCTATACATTTGCCTAATAGAATTACTTGAGAAATGCTAAAATCAGCTCAATTCTTTTGAGTTCTCTCTCCTTTTGAACTCTTAAATATCATTTTATACTTCCCGAATCAGGTCAGAGTTGAATAAATCCAGGTTTGGGATTTTGTTCTTTTGCTCAAATAAAAACAGAAAAGCTAAGGAAGGTTTCAAATGAATCAATTAAGATAAAGGATAATAAAAGACTTACAATTTAAAATTTATGGTGATGATTATGCCACTGTCGATAGATTAATCCAGAAACCATTGACTAGTATAATTCATATTTCTAAAAAATGTAATGTATTTACAACCAAACATTGAAGACTCATAAGACACTAAGAAAACTGTTTTTTTTTTGTTTGTTTTTTTGGGTCACACCCGGCAGTGCTCAGGGGTTACTCCTGGCTCCATGCTCAGAAATTGCTCCTAGCAGGCACGGGGGATCATATGGGGCACCGGGATTCGAACCGATGACCTTTTGCATGAAAGGCAAACGCCTTACCTCCATGCTATCTCCCGGGCCCCGAAACAGACCTTTCTTACAAAACTATGTTTTCCTATGTTACGGATGTTTAAAATCATGGGAGATATTTTTCTGCATTTTTCTTTTAGTCTATAGGTAGCATGCTTACGTGAACTATTTTATTATTTTATTATTATTTTGGGGTGAGGATTTGGGCCACAAGTAATGCTCCTGGGAGTACCATATGCAGTGCTGAAGATCAAAAAGGGGTTGGTCACATGCCTTAATTTTTAAATTATCTCTTTGGCCAAAGGAAAAAAATATTTGAAGGAAACAAGTCAAGAACAGAAGAATTACTGAGAATTAGTAAGCTGTTTTGATGATAAAGATGGACAGAAAGACTTCACCAGGGAAGGGAAAGCTACTTACACAAATACCAAATGAACAGTTTAAGAGAGTGGGTTGCCATATCTGTCTCAGATGGTAATTTCCTCAAGAAATAAAGATTAATTTTTCCTTATTACCAGATGTAAATAATTTCTTCCTCTTCAAACAGTTCATATTAACTTTGTTGCCTGAAAGGAAAGGAGGAAGAGAAAGAGAAAGGAGAGCGAAGTGAGAGAGAGAGAGAGAGAGAGAGAGAGTGTCACAGAGGGGAGATGGGAGAATCCAGTGTCCTATACAACTCAGAATTAATGTTCACCTAGGCCCCCTGCAAAGGCCCCCCCAAGGTTTAAGACATCCCCAAATTCACGAACAAATATATTCATTGACTTAGTCAATAAACAAATCACTTGACTGAAGAATCCTATGTAGTCATTAAGATAAAATTAATTTCTGATCATGTTGACAAACACTTGAGTACCTATTATCACCAGAAATAATTTGGGGCCAGAGAGATAGCAGAGTGGTAGGGCATTTGCCTTGCATGGGACCCTTCCGGGAGGGACCCGGTTTGACTCCTGGCACCCATGTGGTCCCCAGCGTGCCAGGGACGATTTCTGAGTGCAGACCCAGGAGTGACCCCTGAGCACCACTGGGTGTGGCCCAAAAACCAATCAATCAATCAATCAATCAATCAATCAATCAATTAAGTTAAAAAAACTTAAAGATCTGCTCTTTTGGGGTGGGCTGTGAGATGGTTCAGGGGATAAAGATACCCACCCTGCATATTTGAGATCCATAATTTGACTTTTTAGTTTTTTTGGGGGGGGGCACACCCTGTGATGTATGGGATCATTCCTAGAGATGCTAGAGAAACCATATCTGATGCTGCAGAATGAACTAGGATCATACATATTCAAGGGAAATACCTTAACTCTTCATGAAGCCACAAATTTGATCTCTAGAGGTATCTACATGTAATGAATGAAAACCTGGTGGTCCTGTTGCCTGGAACCTCCACAACTAAAAGATATGTTAATACTGTCTGTGGTCAGCAGTACAAACCTCAGAATCAGATGTGATCTCAGAGAGAACTACAACTATTGTGTAAGTGCACACATACACACATATACACACACAGAATTGCCTTTCTATTCCTTGAGTGCTCTCTCTTCACATCTTGGGTTGGCTTAGGTTGTTATAACAACACACAGGGAAGCTTTAGCATGAGAAATCTCTTGGCCAATAAACTTGTAAAACTACTTGTCTATTAGGCAAAGTACTGCCTCTAGTCTATTTCACGTGGTTAAAATTATAATGGTAAGTGGACAATCTAAAAAGGCAGTTACTATAAAGACTGATGTAGAGTGCACTCCATTATCTAGGAAGACAAAGAAAGTTAATCTTTGAATTCTGACAGAATTCAGGCCAATTCGATAGATTAATAATAACAGCACAAGAATGGATTGAGAATGATTTTGATGTGCTATCTAGGTATTGTGGGTGAGAATGCTGAGATTAATCAGAAACATGTACCAGGGAAAATAAACTAGTTATATAAATCAAGGTGACCCAAGTGAGTTATTTCCCCCATATGAAAGGCTAATATAAAAAAAATACACAAGGAAAATTAGTTTAAAAATGTAAAATAAATCCTTATAAAAGTAATCTATTCTGGAGACAGATTAAAGTGTTAAAAAACTTGAAAAAAAAAAGTAATCTAATCTGACAGAAAATGCTATTTATATTATGGAAATAAAAATGCAACTATTGGGGCCGGGCGGTGGCGCTGGAGGTAAGGTGCCTGCCTTACCGCGCTAGCCTTGGATGGACCGCGGTTCGATCCCCCGTGCCCCATATGGTCCCCCAGGCCAGGGGCGACTTCTGAGCGCATAGCCAGGAGTAACCCCTGAGCGTCACTGGGTGTGGCCCAAAAAACAAAAAAAAAAAAAAAAAAGCAACTATTTCTTGCGTTTATTCTCTGCAGCATTTTTACCTATGGGAGTCTTTGCCCATTGGGTTCTACTGTGGTTGTGCTTTTGTGTATACAATTATGATCACCTCAAAGCTCCCACAAACACATTTTCTCTTGCAAACACTGACTGACATCAGCCAGCTGTCTGTGGGATGATAACAATCTAACAATCCAAGGTCTAATGTTGATTTTATGGAAAAACAATCACTGTAAATTTTGTTAAATAGAAGTGCTGGTTGGTTAAAATAGTTTATTAAGAGAAAAGAGTATTACCCAAAGGGAAAGCAAAACTATCACTTATAAAGTATTATAAATGATCCAAAATGGTCCTTAATTGGACAACCATTGGTTAAAAATATTTGTAACAGTGAAAGATTAGTTTTCTCATTTTTCCTTAAAAACTCTGCTTAGCATGCAAATCTGGGCATTTGCTCTTGAATGCCAGTGATGGTGTTTCCATGTCACTAGGATCAAGGAATCAGAGCCCTGATCAGTCAACTAACATTAGTATATATTTTCTCCAGATACAATTTTACTAAAGCAAGAGCCAGTTAAATATTAAAAAAGGCAGTTGAGTGATAGAACAGTAGGTAGAGTTCTTGCCTTGCACATGCCTGACCTGGGCTCAGATTCAATCCCCAGTATCCCATATGGTTCCATGAGCACTGCCAGGTATGACCCTTCACAGAAAAGATGGAAATCAAATTAAAATATTCAAAGTTAAAAAAAGAAAGGCCATTTTATTGCATGTATATATTTGATGATGAATGTACATTAAAAAAATAAAGTGGGGCTGGAGTGATAGCACAACGGTAGGGTGCTTGCTTTGCATGCAGCCAACCTGGTACTGACCCAGATTTGATCCCCCGCATCCCATATGGCGTCCCCAAGCCTGCCAGGAGTGATTTCTGAGCACAAAGCCAGGAGTAACCCCTGGGGACATCTGGGTGTGGCCCCTGTCCCCCCAAATAAATAATCAAAAGTAAAACATTCTAGTTAAAAATATGGGGCCCGCCCGGCCTCCAGGCCTTCTGGGGTGGCAGCCCAGTCGGCCAGACCAGGTGGGTTTCGGTGGGGGGGGGGGTCCCCTCCTAGATGGGGTCCCAAGTTTTTCCCCCCCTTCCCCTAGCTGTGGGGTGGGAAGGGCGTAGGGTGGGGCGGGCGGATCCTGGCTTCTGGATCTCTATCTAGCCTCTCTTAAGCTGCTGGCAGGGTCTACCCAGCCTGGGCTTTTGGGAGGCCCCATATGGGAAGCCTGCTCTCCAACTTGGGTGTGCTGGGGGCCTTTGATAGGCTCCTAGCTGTCCCCTCTTCGGCCCCCGGCCTCCAGGCCTTCTGGGGTGGAAACCGCGCAGGGGCGTTACCTCATATATAAAGAATATTCCCAATCCTTGTGTTATTGTTTGTGTATCCAGAATGTCTATTAGTATTCTGACCTTTCCCATTCCCTTATAAAGCTTATTTTTTACTCTTTTACTCTTATCCTCCCAAACGCCACTGACCCACATTACTCTTTTTAACTTCACTCCTTCACAATCCTAATCACAGACCAATACTATGCATTATGTTTATCAACCCCGAACTATTTCAAAAGACATACTATGGGCACGTATTTCTTTCAAATATTCTATGTGTTTTTTCTTTGACATCTGTAAATCTTAATAAATATTCTCTTGACAGAGATGGTTCTAACCACTTTTTTCCTTCTCTTTATGAGTTGTTCTATAAGCAATTCTGGTGATAGAGTCCCCCAGTTAACGCTTTTAATTGA
>PVKC010022312.1:0-17746 GCA_004027635.1 Crocidura indochinensis
GGTGGTGCAGCCGTAGGGCATTTGAAAGAAAAAAAAAAGTCGTCTTATACTCTGGAAAATACAGTACCCAAAATACCCTTTGTTTTCTCTGTGTCGCATCCGAATTTGAGGATAGGGAGAATGAACATTTAGAAAATAAAAATTATTCCCTAACATTTTCTGAACACAAAGTTTTATCCTTTCAAAGGTTGATACCATTTTCTTTCCAGATGCATTTCTTTCACATGCATTTACAGACACACACACACACTCCATTTTGAGTCTTAGGACTGCACTCAATGTGACACTTTTATTAACTGCTCTCTTTTGATCTTTTTTCTTTGTAGTTTTTATTTTATAAGCTGCTTTCTAAACACCCCCCTCCACATGGTGAAGTATGAAACACTCAATAACCTAATTGACACATACCTGGTATAACAAATGATGGAATAATGACCTTTTAAAGCTACAAATGTCATCATGTATTTTCAATGGGAGTTTTTTTTATTTGTTTGTTTTTAAGATGAAAACAAAATCCTTCTGTAGCTGCCAGGTCTTTAACATTGGATAGGACTCCAAGGTTTACTTGAGGTAGTCTCTCAAAGCTCTGAAACAGAAACACTACAAGGCATACCCACCATAACCTTTGCCCTCTGCTACAAAGTTCTTCATTTCTCTTGGCTATTGCCTTCTAAAAATATTTTAAGTAATGTTAATTCACTTTTTTGGCTATAGATTTAATGAACCCACTTGAATAAAATTAAGGAAGCACTGAATAGCTGGGGGTTTGGTTTTTTTTTTTTTTTTTTTTTTTGGTTTGGGGGCCACAAACCAGACCTAGCAATGCTCAGGGGTTACTTCTAGCTCTGCACTCAGGCACTCAGGAGTGATCCTGGCAGTATTCTGAGAACCATAAGGAATGTCAGAGATTGAACCCAGGTCATCCACTTGCAATGCTTTATTCAACTGTACTTTTTCTCCAATCACAGAAAACATTGAAGAGTTCAAAGAAAAACATTTAGAGACTACTCCTAAAATAAGATATTCTTAAAACAAAAGAAAAACTTATCTTCACAAACTTACCTATTCATATAAATTTCAGTTGCCAAGTGTTTGTTTAATACTTTCTGGTAGGTTGGAGTATCATTTATTTTACTAATTTTAGAAATACTTTTCAAAAAATGTTTGGATTTTGGGCCATACCTGGCAGTGCTCAGGGAGTACTCCTGGTTCTGTGCTCTGGAATCATTCATGGCAGGCTGAGAGGATCATATGGGATACCAGGGATTGAACCAGGTTCAGCCATGTGCAGTGCAAATAAATGCCTACCCGCTGTGCTATTTCTGCACCTTCAACTTTAAAAATTTTTTGGTTTTGTTTTGTTTTGTTTTGATATTTGAGGGGTAGAAACCCAGAAAAGTTCAAAGCTTACTTACTCTTGTGCTCAGGAATGACTCCTGGTGGTGCTCTGGAGTGTTGGAATATTGGGATATGGAATGTTGGATACGGAATTCAGGTTAGTCATGTACTAGGGAAGTGCCCTATATACTGTAATAAACACTCCAGCCCAACTTTTCAAATTTCTGAAACACTCTTTAATGTATAGTTTCTGAATGAGTAAAATCAGATGAAGAGTAATTCCACTCATTTCTTGTGCACTTTGATTCTCAATTATATTAACATAATTTAGTATTTGAGATTAAAATTTTGAACTATTTTATTATAAAGTTTATTTTAAAAATAGTTTCGATTCGTGTATGAGTTAAGCTTATAATAATCATTGAGAAATCTTTGTTTTAATTATGATAATGTTCTCTGCTTCCTTTATGCCTTGATGTTTTCTATATAGCATTCTTTATTTTGATTTTTTTACCATAGGCATATAATATACAATTTCCTTTTACACTTCAGAGTGCCTAAGTAATATATTACTTAAATATTATTTATTTTATTATAACACATAACATGTATTATATATTAATAAATATTTTCTCAGCTAAAAGTATTTTTGATTACAAATAAAAGAAAATTTTATTCAGTTTTGAATCACCATAATATTCTCTTATATTTATAGTATTTCTTTTTGTCTTTAAAACACATTGTTTAAGAGAAAATATCCAAAGTCAATGTAAATTTCTTCCATTCTGCTTATATTACAGAAGCAACTTTTCCATATCAAGACAATATTTTTTTAGAGAAACGTTATGTTTAATGGTGAAGCTTAGCACACTCAGCACTAGGTGTGGTCTGGAGTCGAAACAGCAGGGATGGGTAGGTAACCCCCACGGAACCTCACATGACGAAGAGGATGAGGAAGGCGACCATCAAACAGAGTCCCATGGCCTCAGACAGAGCAAAGCCCAGGATGACATAGGAGAAGAGCTGCTGCTTGAGAGATGGGTTCCTGGCATTGCCAATGCCAAACACAGTTCCAATGCCAGCACCTGAGCCAGCCACACCTATGGTGGCGATTCCAGCACCAATAAATTGGGTGGCTGTGTCAATGTCTCGGGAGACCACGTTGCTCTGGAACTCCCGTCTGGCCAGCTGGGGTGGGGAGCTGTTGTAAGAAGGCAGAGGCTGATTTATGGGATCTCGGGCCTGTTCAGGAAGAGGCAAACACGGGCCTAATGAGACCCCTGGTACAACAGCGGATGATAACCGAAGTAACGAGCAGTGTCTGGTGGTCTGCATTTTTTCAGTTTCCTCGCTTTTAGCTCTAGGTCCCAGCGCTCCAAAATCAAGACAATTTTTAATTGCATAAATGTATCTTGTTATTTTACTTTGATTTCATGCAAATGAATAAGTATAACTTCATAATAAAGATTTATTCCAGTTCACAGAAATTTTATTTAGTTCTGACTTTTATTATTGTTGAATTGTTATACTTGTATCTTCTTCCTCAGGGATATTTAAGTTGAATATTCTTTTTGTCTGTCATATCTATGTTGTTTGCACTCAATATTCTTAGATCTTTATGCAGAGAAAATTTCAAGTTTATTTTCTGCATCATTGATTTATTTTCTATACCTCGCCATCCCACAAAAGTCCCACTTGACAGAGAGACATCTAGAATTAATGTCTAGAATATTTTAAGGGATAGAAGTCACTGACTGAATGTAGAAATGCAAGTAATAATTTAGGATGCATTCTTCTAAAGAATCCAAACACAAAAAAGACAAGTATTGTGTAGCAATGTGTATACTTGTGCATTCACATGAATACATTTATACGTAGGATACATTACATATATGCTAAAACAGCCAAATAATATACATGTATAATATATAAAAGCACATATAAATGTGCATATAATCTATTTATTATATACATATGGCTTTCAGTTAGATATAAAATATCGTATTTCTACGTAAATATAGCAAGGAGAAGAAAATCAGTTGGATTGATTACCTACTTCTCTTTGGTCTTGGTTGAAATGGTTTAAAATGATTTAAATGGGTTTGAATGGGTGGAAAATGCTCTTTTCCAAATTATTACAACCCATTAAATTGACCATAGAATTCTTAGTAATTCCTTCAAAAATTCTAGCAATAGATTTGATTTGTCTTAGATTTGTTTCCTTTTAATTTTATGCTTGTAACTTACCTAAAGTTGTGGGGGTTTTTTGGTTTTGGTTTTAGTTTAGCTTTGGGGACACACCCAGCATTGCTCAGGGTTTACTCATGGCTCTGCACTCAAAAATCATACCTAGTTCCAGGGTTCATATGGAATGTCAGGGACCAAATTCAGGGCCATCCTGGATCGGCCACGTATAAGTCAAGCGCCATACCACTGTGCCCCTTACCTGAAATATTAAAGTTATATTATTGTAAAACACAGAAATGGATATACTAGAACATTAGTTAGATACAAATTTTAACTTAGAACTTAATTGTGAGATTTTTAAAGATTACTAGCCTTCCTGTTCTTTGATAGATTCAAATTAAATGACTCAACTCCATGCATAAGATATTTTCTGTTTTGGGTATTATAACAAAATTAATTTGTTGTTTTATTTATTTCTAAAAATTTATACTCTTACTTTACTTAATGTTAGCAGTTTTTATGAGCAGTTTAAATCTTTACCAGTCATTTTAAAATGGGTTTTAAACATTATGTTCTAGTTTCAATCAAGCTCTTTATCACGAAGATTTAGTATAAGTGATTTTTGTCATATTGAGAAGAAGAATATACTTAGTTATTTCATTTTTCTAACTAAAATAGATGCTTACAAGTTTTAACTATAACCAAAGTTATAGTCACCACCTAACATCTATGAATTTTTTAAACACATACTAAATATCTATAAATAATGAATGTAAAAACTGAGTATACAAAAAAGGAAGTGTTGGAAGGTAGTGTACTTATGATAAAGAAGGAAAGAAAGCGTCTGGGTAGAGGAAGCACAGAATTTGGAGTCTGAAAACCTGTGCTCATCTATATGTCTTAATTATTAGGTAAACTGAAAGACTCAATTATTCTTTCTGACCCTCATTTAATGCTTGAAGTGGGTACATTCTAATATTCATTACTTATAATCACTTCAAAGAAACTTATAATTTTTTTCATTTTTTATTTTTAATTATGAGAACAAAAATGCAAAGAAAGAGGACAAAGTAAAGTTACAGTGGAAGGACTATCACCCATAAACAGAATTCACATAAGTCCCCTTGCTGATATCTTAACATTAAATTTTCAACCAAAGAATATTAAGAAAAATGAACCAGAACCCATGTAGAATTACTTTGTCGCTCAAGTTCCCAGATTGCAATACATATTACTTAGCAGGATATCAAGCATTCTAAAGCCATAAAACTTATGTAACTCCTTAAATTTTGAAGGCATAGTACGTTTTTACGTTTCCATGTATATGCATATTAGTTCAAGTTAACCTCAAAAATGGGTGTTTCTTTTTAAGGATAAGAGTCAAAGGAGCACAGTCAAAAACGGCGTTAGAGTGGCAATAATTGTTTGCATTGGCCCAACAAAATATGGGGGTTATGGATAGGAAAATCCTTGGCCTAAATACAAGGGGGCCAAACCCCTGAAGTTTCCTGGCATAAGACCAGCTCTAGACTCCAGGCACACTAGATTGCCTAATCCAAGTCATTGTCTGTAGTGTCAACATACTTTTATTTTCCACGCTGACTCTGTCATTGGTATCATGCTTTTGTATTAAAGATCCTGGAATCTACATGGCCTATATTGCAGTTAGGATGGTGCAGAGCGTACTCTTGTTTCACCTTACAATAAAAGGGCAATGCAGAAAGCCCTGTCCAGTATGTAGGTCGTTGATGTTCTTAAGTCTTCTCAGTGTTCTCCTGTGAGTAGACTGATGTCAGAGCAGCGGTAGAGTCTTCCCTGGTAGAAGATTACTTCCAGGTTTTGGGGTTTTTTGTTTGTTTGTTTGTTTTGTTTTTTGGCCACACCCAGTGACGCTCAGGGGTTACTTCTGGCTATGCGCTCAGAAGTCGCTTCTGGCTTGGGGGACCATATGGGAAACCAGGAGATCGAACCTCGGTCCGTCCTAGGCTAGTGCAGACAAGGCAGGCACCTTACCTCCAGTGCCACCTCCCGGCCCCGAAACTTATAATTTTTTTAAGTTATAAAAAGTTGGGGCCAGGGGCCCGGGAGATAGCATGGAGGTAAGGCATTTACCTTTCATGCAATAGGTCATTGGTTCGAATCCCGGTGCCCCATATGGTCCCCCGTGCCTGCCAGGAGCAATTTCTGAGCATGGAGCCAGGAGTAACCCCTGAGCGCTGCCGGGTGTGACCCAAAAACCAAAAAAAAAAAAAAAGTTGGGGCCAGAGAGATAGCACAGCAGTAGGGTGATTGCCTTGCAAGCAGCCCACCCATGACCAAGATGGGTCGAATCCCAGCATCCCATATGGTCCCCTGTGCCTGCCTGGAGCGATTTCTGAGCACAGTAAGAACCCCTGAGCACCGCTAGGTGTGGCTCCAAAACAAACAGACAAAAAAAAGTTATAAAACGTTAAATGCAATAATGCTACAATTTGACTGAATCTTCAAAGTATCAAGTTAAATTATATAAAATACTACAGGATCGTCCAAAGAGATATAAAGTAGATTAGAGGGATGTAGGGACTAGGAGAATGCAATTGGAGTTTATTTAAATTTTAGTTTCTAGCATGATACAATTTTTTTTGTCAAAGTGATGATGGTTTCACAATATTCTAAACGTAAGTAATGGCACTCTGTTAAACTTTAAAGTGGTTAAAATAGTAAATTTGTTATCTACTTCAACACATGTGGAGTGGTATTATTTGTTATTTTACACATCTTTAAAACCAATGATTATAAATTCTAAAAATTTACATTTAGATTTGTAATTATAGTGATTGTATGAATATATGATCAAATTATTTATTATATAAATAGAAATGTCATGAACAAACATTTATGTAATATGCATGTGCAATGACTAGTCACCTTGGTTACAGGATTCTTAAAAGATAATCACTCACCCAATTGAAGACTAATCCCATCTATCATTTTAAAATGAGATTTTGAGATGCATTTTCTTATCATGCTGTAGAAAAGAGGCATCTACCACGATCTATTACACAACTGTTCCATATGTAAGCATTCCTCCAATAGTTACAATGAAAATGAATCTATAATACATACTTTCATCACTGAGGATACATGAATCATTCAAGCATAAATTAAATTTCACATTTTAAAACTAATTTAGCATCCCATGAGTTTCTGCTTTAACCAGAATTCCCCCAGAAAATCTAGAGGATTTCAGCTTACCCCTGGTTTTATCAAAGCAGCTGGACCTCACAGAACCTGGGTAATGATATTTTTATTAACTTTCCATATTGGCTCCTTTCCCCTAAAATCCAGCATCATCACATTCTCACTTAGCTTTCATGAAGCAATCTCATTCCCAGTGGGAGTAACTGAGATCACCATCCCATTCCCCATAGTTAAAGCTATCAACAGTTTCATGATAAATTTACTGCCTGCAACAAATACAAAACTGAGATAGATTCAGACTAAGACAGTATAAGAAAAGAAAGTCATAGCTAATTCCCTAAACTGTAATAATTTTTATTTGTTGAATATTTTATCTCAGATGAATCCTTTATTTCTTGTAGTTACATTTCTTAATTTGATAAGTCAAATTTAAACTGCATTAGCCCAAATCTGAGCCGAACTGTTTCCTTTGTAATTTTTTTTTTCAGTTCTGAAGCTATTATATAAATGAGATTTCATATTGAATTTAATTCAAAAATTATATTTGGGGTCAAAGTATATACAGTGAAAACATTCCACAAGATTGGCGAAAGCAAAAAGAGATACTAGCATTTACCTCTTGACTGTAATAATTTAGACTCGAGAGAAAAGTTACCTTTATATTTGTATATAATTAAAATCGTAGAAGTACAAGATTTCCTTTTGAATATAATCACTTTGAAGAATTAGGAAAATATTGGAAAAGTTTTAGTTACAGGGGCAGAAGAGATAGCATAGCAATAAGGCCTTTGCCTTGCACACAGCTGATCCTGACTGGTGGTGATTCAAATTCCAGCATCCCATGTGGTCCCCTGTGCCTGCCAGGAGGGATTTCTGAGCATAGAGCCAGGAGTAACCCCTAACTGCTGACGGGTGTGACCAAAAAAAAAAAAAAAGAGAGAGAGAGAAAAGTTTTAGTTACTTTTGTTTTTAGTTACTTTAGTTTTTGGCTTTTGTGGCAAGGTTAGAATATATTTTGCCCATTTCATTTACTAAATGAGAATATCCTCGAGTGAAAAATACTTAGTTATCCGTCTACCCTGAAAACAGTAAAGGTGTTGATCTAAATTCACTGACATTTTGAAAGATGCAAATACTTTTGAGACTTTATTTCTTTTTTTTTTTTTTTGGTTTTTGAGTCACACCCGGTGACGCTCAGGGGTTACTCCTGGCTATGGGCTCAGAAGTCGCTCCTGGCAGGGCAGGCACTGGGGACCATATGGGGAACCGGGGGATCGAACCGCGGTTCGTCCTAGGTTAGCGCAGGCATCTTACCTCCAGCGCCACTGCCCGGCCCCCAAACTTTATTTCTAATTTAAAAAATTGTGGAGATTTCCGTCCATAAAGTCTTTCCAGGAGGGTCAGTCACGATGAACTGTCAGTCACAAAGAAAGAGACAGAGATATATTATGTCAGTTTGCAAACTAGCTGGACAGGACTCAATAGGGGATCTGTTCAAGATTTACTGAAAACAATTTCTTATCCTCAACTCCCTGGTTCCAGGCACTTTAGCCATTGTTTACCTTAATGAGTACATTAAGTACAGTTAGCAGCTACATAAAATATTAACAAGCACACAAAGAGCAAAAGCTGGGATACTTACATGGCCAATCAGCAAGCACCTTTAAAGTACAGTACAAAGTCATGATAATTTCCTATTCTGTAGTTGCTTGGGCTCACTTTTGCCACCTTCATGTCTAAAATAAACTATAATTATTTTGCCCAGGTGACTACCTGGAACGAGGGATTTATATTCAGAGAGATTGGGATAATTTCCTACATAACATCTGTTCCTAAATTAAAAGTTTTTTATCAGCATGTACTTATGCTATGCTAGAAATCTACACAAGCCTGATTCAAGTACTAAGAAGTTGAAAGAAAATCAGAGTTTGGTGGACTTGGCTAGTATCAATTAGATTGAATTAGAAAACATATATTGCAATCCCAGTTGTGCTTCTTTAGTCAGATGAACTGGAATAAGAATTCTGTACAATTTTACCTACTGAGATAAAAAATAACCAAAACCAACAAACAAAACAAAACAAAACATGGTATGTTGCATTTGAAAAGGATTAAATAAGATATTAAGTTATTCACAGCAGTAATCAGTAATATGGTATATGAAATTTAGTTTGATTAAGAAAGTCTCTTGTTTCCAAAATAATATCTTCTATTATTATAAAAGAATATATTTGTGTGTTTCAATAACAAAAATAAATTCTATGCACAATCTCATTAATCCTTATGCCAATTACAACTTTGAGTAGTTGAATTGCAGAAACAGACCTTGTGGTATCATAGGTTCATGAACAATTTTTTTCATGGCGTCATTTGTTATAGAATTACTGAGACAAAAATGATCCAGAGTTTGAATTAATGAACTTTTTATTCAGGGAATTGTTTTTGTTATCCATCATTCTATTTAATTTAGTAGTATCCAAGAACATGTTAAGGGTACTGAAAGATGACTTGCCATGATTTTTGCATAACCTTTAAAAGAGACAATGTTTGAACCCTTACTGCATGATTCTAGTCTTCAATCACTCAGAATACAAACTATTTCCCAGTAAAAAAAATGGTTGTAAACTGTGTACACTCTTTTAATTTATAACTGTTAGTAAAGATGCTTTTCTTCCCCTCAAAGTTGTTGGTTTTCCCTTAGATGGACATTTCATGATAATCATTAAAGATATTTCAACTCTAGATTTTGTTTTGTTTTGTTTTGGTGTATTGTTTTGGGGGTCACACCTGGTGCCTGGTTGATGATCAGTGATTACTCCAGGCTCTGTGCTCAGGGATCATTCTTGGCAGGGCTCAAGGAACCATAATGGTGTCAGATTTTGAGTTAAGATCTGCCATGTGTAAGGCAAGTACTGTATCTACAGTACTAATTCTCAGCCTGTCAGCTCTTGTTTGATCTGGTTGATATGTTGGAGGGAGAAAGCAGAGTGTATTTCAATTTTTTTGAAAAAGCAGCTTGCCTCCACCACAAGATTTCCTATCAGGATTGTTCTGTCTTACCAACCAGGTAAGATTTCTCCAGCTGCTCTGTGACCAGTAAGTTTTATTCAGGGATAGAGAATAGAAAACTAGAATTTAGTTTTGGTTTAGAGCTATCTGAAATAATTCTAAATTCCTGTCAAAATTTTTATGCACTTATCACTTAGTTCAACATCTGGAGGAGAAAGATATATGGATATTTTGATTGTGAATAGTGATTTTAACTTTTCTCAACACTTATTATGTTACTGCCTTCTCAATTGAGGTCAATTTCAGTTAGTTTCTTCCTCTACTGTGGCTCCTAATTATTGAAGGTAGTATGTTAAAATTCAGACTTAGTTGCTAGGAAATATAGTCTTGAGGGACTAGTTATGATGCCTTTTATACTTTTTGTTCATTTTATAAATTTATTAGAAAGCATAAAAGGAATCAGTGGTTGACTAATAGAAAAACCAAACTTCAAAAGGAAAGCCAGCAAAAAATATTCTTATATTCAGATAGCATGAGATAAACCTGTGTTTCTCTTTATTTTATATTAATATATTTTTGAAACTCTGAAGTAAATTGTATAGTTGAAAGATGCAGAATCAGGAATAAAATCATATCTAACAGTAGTCAAAGAAACTTGGGAAGGGTACCAGGAAATATCTTAAGTAAAAAAAAATGTTTGGAACTGGAATGGTGGCGCTAGTGGTAAGGTGTCTTCCTTGCATGTATTAACCTAGGACGGATCAAGGTTGGATCCCCCAGCGTCCCATATGGTCCCCCTAGCCAGGAGTGCATAGCCAGGAGTAACTCCTGAGCGAACTGGGGTGCGCCCCCCACACACAAAAAAAATGTGGTAACTTTCTGTATTGCTATTTGTTTCATGTTTGTCCTTTATGCTTTGTGTTTGCTCCACAGAATGCAAAATATGGTAGATTCACATTTAGAACTGCAGTAACATATTATATCAAACGTTATAAATAGCATAATCAAAAAGATATCTTTCTAATCTGTAAGAGTCCATATTATGAGAATTATACTTTTATATGTGTTTCTGTTAATTTTATTTAAATTAGAAATGAGATGGATTTGATATATACATACAACAAATACTATACAATAATACTATACAGTACAGTTTTAAGTGATTGAGTCTTTAACTGAACAAGATGCATTATAGACATTAAATGTTTTATGAAATTCAATGTAAAATCTCCAACCACCTGGAGAAATGCTAATGTTTACTCAATATATTATAACAGAAGAAGAACTCAACAGACTAAGTGTATGCAAAACATGTAGGAGGCCTGGTTTTCAATCCTTGGTACTTGCAGGATTTAGAGGGGGTACAAACAGAAGTTACTGCTAAATACAAAGCTGGAAATAGCCCCATGTATACTAGGTGTGACCCAAGAACAAACAAACAAAAATAATGTCTCTACTTGGACTTTTTATTTGGACTAAGAAAACTTAGGTCAATGCTTTAAAAATCAGACCTAATTCTATGTCCTAAATCCAATGAACTAACTTGACTCTCAAAACAATGTTTTGGAGTAACATTCTAGAGTTGTCGTTAGTTGACTTAACAAATGTGGTAACAAGGGGACATAGAGAGTAAATAACTCATTTAGAAATATATGAAGTACATGAGAGAATCAGACAATTTTGTTTTCTATGTTCATACACTTGTAGGAAAATCAGAAGTCCTGTATTTTGTAAGCTCAGAACTAGTAAAAATAGACATGTTTTCTAGCTTCCCCTGTGCCTTTCTTTTTGTGGGTTTTGAAGACAGAATGCATGTGTTCCCACTGGGAGAGCCCTGGAAGAATCATCTAGCTTCCCTACTTTCAGGATAAATTCAGTTTTACCCTTTGGAGTTAGAAGAGAAGTTTTTAGTTAATTAGGTCTTTGGGGATTTTGTGTTTGTTTTACCAACTTTAGCAGAGCTAGCTTCTGTACCTTCCAAGAAATCTCAAACCCACAGGCAGCCTCAACTTGTGTATTTTAATGCACCTCAACAGACAGAAGGGAAAATATATCTTCTGTGTGCCAAAATAAAACAAGATATTTTGGGACTAGCGAAAAGTACACTTTTCATTTGTTTTTTTAGCCACACCCGGTGATGCTCAAGGGTTACTCCTGGCTATGCGCTCAGAAATCGCTCCTGACTTAGGTGACCATATGGGATGCAGGGGGGCTGAGCTGCACTTTGTCCTAGGCTACCACAAGCAAGGCAGTTTATGGCTTGTGCCACTGATCCGGCCCCAAAAGTAATGTTTTTATAACAAAAAGTACAATTTGTTTTTAAATTTATTTGTTTCCAAATAAATTTAGAAATTTGGTATATGAATTAAAATAAAATAAACAATTCATAACCAAATACACAAACAAAATAGAACAAATGAAATGGATTTAACAGGAAAATTATTGTTGTGAGTAGTATTCCTTAGTCTCTCAAATTATTTGTCATGTGATTTAAGTCTTTAATATTTCCAGTCTAAGGTTTAAGGACCTTAGCATTAATAGAAAATTTGTTTCTATATATGTAAGAAACAGGAAGGTTTCAAGGGTTTTAACAAGAGCACATGTATGATAGATAATTATGAAATTTAGATCAGAAAAGTCTTCACAGGATGATTTACAATCAAGACTTTGGAAAAGTTCTCTGGGATGTTTTATTAGCTTCACACCATTTACTTGATATCACAGCTAAGGTTTTCATAGAGAGACAAAAAAAATCATCATGAGCCTATGGGGGGAAAAATCACTAAGGTTAAATGGAGGCAAACAAAACCTGATTCTAGTACAAGTTTGTTAGGCCAAATATAGATATAATTTATTCCATAAGTATCCCTGCAGCATTTAAAGACTGAAATCTGTATAAAAAAGAGAGAGAAAGTGGGGTAGGGAGAAAATTGACATTTATCCTCTTTATTTCTGAGAATATAGCATGAAAATTATTCTTGGACTTATTGAGAACACTGAAATATATTTTGAGCACTGAAACTATATAGATATACTTCTCTGTGTGACAAATTCTAAGTATAGGTCAATTAATTGAATATACCCATTGTATAGGTGTCTAAAGATGGAGATAACAAAGAATAGCATATTCATATTTGCAATTAAAATTTCTATGCAAACTTCAATGGTTTCAGTCTCCAGATACCTGGTACTTTGATCCTAGCTCAGTAGAGAGAATAATGGCAGAAGGGTCTTTCCCTACCAAGAATCACTGGAGTGGCTGCAGGCAGGGACTGGCTATTGTCTTTCAAAAAAAGCTCCGAATCTGGAGTGAATTTCAGTCATTTAGCAAACACACTCCACATAAATTATTCCAAACCGTGTTTACTTACTTGGGTCTAAAATCCTGTAGATGGACAAAGCACACATGGCCACAGAGAGGAAAAAAATACAAAACAAAACAAAAGAAATCTCACTGGAACTCAGCCCAGTAAATGCAACTTTTCCTTCTCCAAGAACTTAAGTCCAGATTTTAGCCTTCTGGCATCATATGTGGCCACACAACAGAATATATTAAATTATGAGACTTTTTTTCACTTTGGTCAAAGACATGTAAATAAATGATCAGGAGAAGCAGAGCTAATATGAAAAAGAGATTCATAGATGAGTTTATCAACAACAGAAGGAGAGTTGTATAGTTCTTAAAAATTATGTCCCAGTTCATTCTGTTATAAGTTTAAACACAATGACAATATATTAATTTTTTATTCAAATCTGGCTGTACATGTTTAAGGATTTCCTAGGTTTCCCCCGCCCATATAATCATGCACAAAAACTTTATTAGGGAATTAATAATAGAAAATCTTTATTCTCAAATAATCAGATACATTTCTACTCAAGTCCTCAGCTCAAGACTGTCTTACTATTAATCAGACTATTGTGAAAATTAAATAGGCAGGACCTATAACATCCTTCGAACTGTCCAAATTTAAAATTCTAAAGAATTAAATGGTATCATAAAAGACCTCCAAAAGTAGATCTCCTTCTATTATTATTTTTTCTGCATTTAATTCTAACTAAAACTCAGAACTTGTTCAATGCCAAGATATTTTCTGGAAATACTTGGACAATGGAATTCTAATGTCTGAAATCTGATTTTTTTATGGCTTGTTAGTGGTGTTATATTTCTGGTAGACCACAACTAACATTGTACCTCAGGACTGTAGCATTTTTCATAGTATTTTTTTCATTTTGGTGAAAGTTTATGGTCAATGGCACACAAACAAGAAGCACAATAATGTGGCTGGTAAAAAATAAAATCTATCTTTTTGTTCTGCCCTAAAGGAACTTCGGTTCATTTTCAACTTTGAGGGCTTCATCTGTTTTCAAAATAATCAAGGTCAACATGAATGTCTCTTGGCCTTCATTTGGAAGAAGTCTGCAAACACAGTCTACTATGCTAGGGAGCCTGTGGGTCCCTGACCATTCAGATAATATATCCTGATTATATTAGAACCTCTGTAACATAGCTCCAATCTTTTAAATTATTCTGTAATTTAAAGTCCAGAATTATTTCTAAGGTCTATTAATTTCTTGTTAGTTCCAAGACACTGAAGCTCCAATTTCCAAACACAAAATTCTAACAGTGTACCCAGGTATGTCTAGCCTAAATTTTTAATCATTAATAACTGTACCAGAATATGTTCCTAAAAATGTATCGGCAACCTACCTTGTATAAGTTCTATCATGCAAATGGCTCTATCATGGGTGGAGACTTTGATTACAGAGGGTTTTTTTTTCTTCTATCTCATTACTCATTAAAAACACCAGCCTCAGAAAGCCTGTTCGTTTACCCAAGTAGATGCTACACACAGCAAACTCTTCATACTTCTTTAACCTCTGTTTTTGACATACACAAGGAAAGTGGCACACTGATCATCACTAAAAGAAAAAAAAGGCATTTAGCTGATGTTTATGATAATGGGTCACTCTGCCAACAAATCTAACATCTCTTTTGATGCTTTAAATACTTTTCTCAAAAAACAGAACAAAAATATGAATCCCTTCCCTAACAAAAACATACAACATTGAATATTAAAAAGAATGGAAACATACTGCACAGGTCAAAAGCACAACTGGTCTTTTTTTTAAGCCATTTTGGCTAAATGTAGTACAAGATATTACAACAAAACTTAGGATGTTTTAATATGTGCTTCTCAGACAATGGCTGCAGTTTTACTTTCATTCTAAAAAGAAGTAGCCCAAAATACTTGATATAAACAATGCCCAGTCACCTCTTGGAATATTTTATTTGAAATTAACAGCAAGCTATGGCCCAACCATTGGAGGTGCTTTAAAGCCTAAAATTTGCTTTAATGTTTTGTCTGCTTTCTGTAACAGATTAGCCTCCTTCACCATTCTCTATTCTCATCAGTGAAGTCTCTCAACTGCCTAGTAAGACTTAATGATAACTCTGGCACCTGAAAGCACTTCCACTGTTGGTTAGTCAAGTTTGTCTGAGTCCTCTATACTACTTTTCTAATTCAACTGCTTTTAGCACATCTGAGATTTTATTTTTGAGATACTTCAGTACCTATCTTCTGAGTCTTCATTTGTCTTCTTCCTAGAAATTTGTGAGCAAATTACATACTGGTATAAAGATTGACTTTTTTTTTTTTGGTTTTTGGGTCACACCCGGCAGTGCTCAGGGGTTACTCCTGGCTCCATGCTCAGAAATTGCTCCTGGCAGGCACGGGGGACCATATGGGGCACCGGGATTCGAACCGATGACCTTTTGCATGAAAGGCAAATGCCTTACCTCCATGCTATCTCCCGGGCCCCAAGTTTGACTTTTTGTCTCTAAAATAAACAGTGGGTCTGATAGCCCCTTAGGCAACAAACAATTCCTACCAAATTATAGCATTAAAAAATATCCTCTTCCAAAAATATTCTCTTCTTGTGTCATTTCATTCAACTTAAGAGCAAAAATATTATATTTAAATATATATTAAATAAAAAATATTATATTTTTTATTTACAGTCTCTGTCTATTTAATGTGTTTAGCTATATTTTCTTCATAAAAAATTAAGATTCTCAAAACTATGGAAAATCACATTGCCATATTTGGGGATTAATTTCTTAATAACAATGAATGTAATCTGAAACATACTTCTATTGTAGAAAAAAATGCAAAGAAAGCAATATGCATTTTGCAGATTCTGCCAAACAAGGCAATGTTTGTTTATGTTTTAGAGAAAATAAATTAATGTGTTTTGTTTACATTTGCATACATCTTTCTAGTACACATGCATATACAAAACACAGTTGTTGCTGTGTTATTATTAATATTTGGGGGGGTCTGTCAGTCCATATGGCTTCCTTTTCATGACTTTACCTCTATCACATAAAAATAGTGGCAATTCCTAAACCTGGTGACCCTGGAAAGGCCCTGAAAAGCTCTGGCACCTATTGCTTACTGACACAACCATCAAATTTTATAAAAAATTTATATACATTGTCTTTAAGATTTATATATAAGGTGCATTCAGTGATAAAGGATAGTAAGTTTTTAAACAAAGAGTTATTTGAACAGAACATATAACTGCTAAAAACTGGTTTGAGAAATTTAAAATTAAATAGTGAAATTCTTGTTCCTTTTAAGAGTTTTGTATAATGTGCATCTTGGCTTCAAATTTTATTCAAAAGAACTTTTTCTCCATCAGCTGAAAGTAATCCTTCTGATACTTTCTTGACTTCATTGAGACTTGATAAAAGAAGTCTTTTCCCCCCTACTTCTTCTTAATGTTTTTTTTCTTTATGTACAATTCAAATTTGGTAAAGAGAGTGTGATCCAAATATACAAACTGTGAGTCACTTGTATTTAAAGTCAATTTTAGAATCTTCTTTTCTTTTACTTCCCTACCCTTCTCTATTATTTTCACTTCATTGCTTAAAGTGTATACTTATGCATATAAATAGTTATGATATATATAATATGTATGAGTATACATATATATAATATGTATGAGTATAGGCATATGCTCATGAACTCTAAAAAATAAATTATGTCCTTTCCTACTCATTGAGTGATCCATAAAGTAATACCAATGTAGTAGAGTAGTGATCACAATAAATACCAGAATTTGGTTTCTAAACACCCTCTCCACATAAATAAATTAGCTTCCTTAAGTAGATTATAAAAGGATTTGTAACCAGAAGTACAGAGAACTCAAATAATGAAGAAAAGAGGTCAAAATGGCACAGGAGAGCTCTGATACTGGCCACATAGGATGAACTTATACATCAAAATACTTATGATAATGAATCAACAAAATAAATTGAGTTGGAACCTATGATCCTATACAGACATAAATAATTAAGAAGCAAAGTTCTTCACATAAAATACTAATATATGTATAAGAAGTTATGTATGTAGAAAATTGACATTAAGCAATTATCCTCATGACAATTGACTCAAGCAGGGATTGTGGATTATTGAAGACTGAACATTGTGTACTCTGAATATTTACTTAGAAAATACTTTTCAAGTCAGGGAGGGGAGCAATAAAGGAATATACTGTTCAATAGCAAAGGAATACATTAACAATATAGTGAGAGAAATATAACATATCAATATGATTAAATGATTAACATTAGTATCACTCAAAAATATGATGGATACTAATTATGTGTTGCTGATAATATGTACTTCAAAGCAAAACAGCATCTTTCCTTTTAGTATTTCGGCCAAGTAAGCAAAATATGAGCCTGGTCATAAGGAAATAATTTAAGAATATAAGAAATTCATTCTCTAAGAATTGGTCAAGGATATTAAAAGAGAGGGAGGGTATAGACCACTGTCCCCATTTAGAAAGCAACAAAGAGGGGCCGGGCGGTGGCGCTGAAGGTAAGGTGCCTGCCTTATCGCGCTAGCCTTGGACGACCGCGTTCGATCCCCTGTGCCCCATATGGTCCCCCAGGCCAGGCCAGGGGAGACTTCTGAGCGCATAGCCAGGAGTAACCCCTGAGCGTCACTGGGTGTGGCCCAAAAAC
>PVKC010022313.1:0-17554 GCA_004027635.1 Crocidura indochinensis
TATACAACATATATACTTGTATATCAATATAAAGTTGGCATATAACTTACATATGTACATACATATACACTTTTATGGATACTAAAATCTAGTCACTTAAGTTTATATTAGAGCTCATTTTTACCATAATAACTATAGCAAAAACTAATGCACTTATAACTTAAATGTTTTGATATATTTACCTTATTGAAAAAAGTTTGAGGCAATTAAAACAAGAAACCAATATCACATTTTCTTTTGTTATAATAGATTTTCTAATAGATTCTATAATATTTTATAGATTGTATAGGTTTTATAAAGATTTTCTGTGTTTTCCTTTACATAAATGAAGTCTTAATGGTTTGGTATTTAGGTTTTCATGAGTTTTAAAATCATATTAAAATAAAAGATGATTTCTACTAACAATTTTGATTTAAATGATAAAATTTTCAATGTTGAAGTCATGAGATTGATACATGTATCTATATTCCTTTTATTTTTAATTTCCATAAATTTATGTTTATCCTTCTACCAGTACAATGTATATTGATCTTGGTTCATTTAAAAGAAATATACCCTATTAGAGATAAATCATTCCAATATCACCAAAACATTCATTAAATGTCCATACTTAAGATAAGCACTGCGTTTTATAAATGGGAATTAACTAAGCTTAATTCTTGCCTTTTTGGAACTCAGTGTGTGATAAGCACATAACAATGATGCAGACAATTTAAGGTCATACACAGTGAAAAATGAGTTGAATATTTGTTACTCTAAACAGTTTCATTATGGTAAATTATCTCAAATCTAGGTGAAAATGAGATATTTGGGAGATGTATGCCATAGCTCTTCATAACCACTTTCCTCAATATGTAGAAAAAGACCCTTTCAGAAACCATAGGAGTAGTCTGAGTGCTGATAAAATGTGAAATTACAAACAAAAAAGGAAAGGACTGGGCATAGTGGGATTTTTACCTAATAATGTCATCTCAAAAATTACTAGCCTGCATCCACTCTACGTAATTAAAAATGCATTTTTGCTGCAGTGTAGTGTGGATGAAGAAGAAATAAAAATGTCACTAGTAAATATTAAGGACAATCTGTTAGAACCATGTTTCACTTTCACACTGAAAAGTTTAAATACTTGCTCAAAGAATTATCCCATTGTATATATCAGATATCCTTAAAACAATAGCTCGTCATTAACTCTCATTTAATTTTCAATTCTAAATGGATATGAGTATTATCAATTCTATCATTTTATATTTACATCTACCAATCTTTATAATTTTGATAAGGAAATTAATACATATTAATATATTAATACAAATGAATACACATTTTTGTTTAATATAGAGTTTCTACTCATTTTTTGATAACTAGTCTTTCTCCTTTATTTTTTGTTTTTGTTTGGGGGCCAAATACAGTGGTATTCCTGGGTTATTTTTGATTATGCAATCAAAAATTACTCCTGTATAGCTGGGGGAGCATATGGAATACTAGAGATTGATTCAGGTTTGGCCATGTTCATGACAAGTGCCTTACGTACTGTAATATTTCTCTGGTGTGATCAATACATTTTTGCCTGCCAATACTTTGTATGATAGGTCTACAGTGTTAACTGAAGATTATTTCTTTAAAAACACATTTCATTTTTTTTTTTACTTTTTAAAATTCAAGAGATTTCTATTAGGTAGTCAATGAAATATTGAGTCATGATCTAAACACAGTTTTTTTTTCCCTCCATTAGTTTTCCTTCCCTGCTTCCCAAAATCAATGTCAAGTTTGATTGATTCAGCGTGATTTTTAATATATATGTGTATATATTTCCTCTGTCTGGAATTTGTTTTATTTTTCTTTAGCATTTGAAATGCTCTTACTAAATCTTTAATACAAGTACAAAAGCCCCCTTTGTGTAGTTTCCCAGTGTGTTATAGTATATTCCAGCAATATTTAATATTTTCCCAGTAATTTTAAGCCTCTAATTCTTCCATTTTTGCAGGTTTGTTAAATGGCAAATGAACTGGATTTTGTTTTGATTTTTAATAAATTATCAACTTTTAGCACTATGAGTAATAGATAATACAACATTTTATTTAATGTTGATTTTGAATTTCATAATTCTTTCAAGAACATTGCCTCATTCTATTCTGTCTACAATTCCATTAATTGTGCCCACCTAACATACAAGGAATTTGAATTTGAAAGCTAAAAAATAACTAAGATTTTAGTTTTATTTAAAGTTTTTGTTTCATTTTATTTTACTCATAGCTTAATATCTTTCTAAGACATCATAGATTTGTTAAATAATCATTACATTTAGAAGTCTCTGTTTAGTGTGTATGTTATCCTAATGTGTTGTAGAAAAATCATTATATTATTATATTATTAACTATTATACCTAGTTCTCTTTGAATATTCATCTAATATATTATAGACAAAGATTATTTTTCTTTTTTTCTTTTATTTCATTCTTAGTTTTGCCATGCTTTAAATTATGCTTTGACAGAATATTCAACAAAATGTTTATTGAAATTTTAGATAGGTGCTTTATAATAATAACAAGTAAAATAGTTTTGTGGTCCATTACTATAAATGTAGCATTTCAGAAGTCTTAGTATCAAAAAACTATATTAGATCACATCCTTTGTACATCTTAGGGGAAGTACTTATACATTTATAGTGAGAATATCTGTTTCAGCCAGTATGTTTTATTTTTCTTCCATGTAAAATACTGAGTATTAATAAATGGGGACATTTTTCATTCATAGAGCCAAATTAAAAATAAAGTAGTTGATGTTGTTCCTACACTTGCATGTTGAAAATAAATCATATTCAGTTTTCCTCCTACATGAAAAGGAAGGGGAAAGAATAGTATCATCCAAATATAGTGACTCATTTATCTCTCCAGAAACTATCAAGATTTATGAGAACAGATAGCAAAAATACTGAGAAGAACATGTAGGCATTTTTAGGAGTCTCTGAAAATAAGAACAAATGACTAAATAATGGAGTTTATTGGATGGCAATGTTTTCTCATATACAACAAAGTTATTCTCCCATATTTCAGCTGAAGACATTGCTTTAATTGCTTGGACAATGACTGTGTGGTTTTAACATGGTTTATTCACTGAAGTCCTTTCCTTTCCTTTTATGAGTGTCTAGCTTTGACTATCTAAATAAATGTCTGGCATATCTTAGTTGGTTTCTTCAAACTAACTCTGTACTTATCTGAACTTTTAAAGCAAATTTTGATAAATAGAGCAAGAATAAAGGGGGGGAAACATAAATCTAAGCTAAAATCACAGGTTCAATGCCTTGAACTCTTGCTATATATTTTCTTTTCTTCGTTGGCCTTAATAAATAGTTAATGAGACCCAAAGTATTTGAAATGCATGTCTCTAATATCCAAGTGGGAAGCAGCCACAATTAAGTCTAAAGAGCTATTAAAATGATGAAATCATTATATTGAATCCAAGGAAAAAGGCATTGTAAATATTTAGTCTTTTATAGTAACAAATCATTTTAAATTGATGGATATAGTATATTCATTGGTTTATGGTAACAATAGCTTTCAGGAAATATCAAATTCACACATTATCCCTGAATATGAAATTTAACTTTTATGTCTGTAATTTCACTAAAAGATGTATAAAAGCATACAACCAATTGGCAATCATGTAAATTCCAAGCTTGAGTGTTCTTTCTTTTCTTTCTTTCTTTCTTTCTTTCTTTCTTTCTTTCTTTCTTTCTTTCTTTCTTTCTTTCTTTCTTTCTTTCTTTCTTTCTTTCTTTCTTTCTTTCTTTCTTTCTTTCTTTCTTTCTTTCTTTCTTTCTTTCTTTCTTTCTTTCTTTCTTTCTTTCTACCTTCTTATTTTCTTTTTAATATACAGAGTAAAAGAATGATCATAATTTGGAGAAGCACTGCTTTCAGTAACAATGCAACATATGAGGAAGTTTGAAGTTGCCAAAAACATCTGGAAATAGAGATCCATTAACCTTAATCTAAAGTAAATCATAATTTTTCTGAATATGATGAACCCTGGGTGACAGACAATGCTCTTTTGATAAAATAGTATTTAGCCTGATTCAACAATTGAGTAGACCTGATAGAATCACTCACAGTTAGGTAATGAATTAACCCTTATATACAGTGTTTTAGCAATTCCAAACTACTGGTCACAAAAGCGTTTTCAATGCCTGGAAATTAAAGAGAGCATCTAAAGGTAGCAATGATTGCTTTTTTCTACCAATGCTTCATGTTCCTCTTTTTTATCATATTCTTATTTTTACATTTTTTGTAAACTACATTTCCAGTGTACAAAGAAATTCTTAGGAATTTTTTCTGTTGGTTGAACTGCAGATTTGATCAACTTAGATGTTGAGCAATTGCATGGTAGAATTTGTTGTGTTTTGCAACTTGAAGAAATCATATAAAATATTTTCAGCATTGTTATAAGGTTGAAATTTCCACATTTAGACATATAATTATTAAAATTATAATAAAATTTTTAATTACTCTCATTCCTGGTATATAAAAACACAAAAGTACTAAGCACTACCTCTGTCATCCCAAGTGCTTAAATACCTTTTTAGACATGTATCTCCCCACCACACTAACTCTCTTATTTGCAACAATGCCAAAAACAGGCTTCCTTCCCATGGGCATAAATTAAATCTGCCTTGAAAATTATTTGAACTGCAGAATACAGATCATTTTAAACTGAAAAAAAAATAAAGCCTTGGAGGCAGCAAAGAAAGTTCTTGTAGTAGTCCAAGTTAAAAATGACCAGAGCATCATCAAGGGATTTAGCTGCTAGACTAGTGTGGTTATTAATGGACAAATACTCCTTCCTCGACTGGGGACCAGCTTCTACTTTGTGGTTATGGGAATAAGAAATAGAAGGAGACACACTTTACTGGCAGATGCATTACTGACCATGCAGAGGCAGCAAGAATAATGAGCAGAGAAAGTTGTCGGAAAGAGAGCCCTGACAAGCAGGAAAAGTGCTCCAGGAAATTCAGAATTCCTGGGAATTGATAGTTGTAAATTGAATGACCCTCTATCAGAGTAGGATTTGGTGAATCAAATCATTCTAGAATGTTGTAATCACTGGGTAAAAAGCAAGTCACCCTGATCCCTGCCCATTTGTACATTGAATATCGGAGTTAAATCATCTTTCACTTCATTCATTTTACATCAGAGCAGCCACTTTCTATTCATCTGAGACTTTGGTGAGTTAATATATTTATTAATAAATTTGATAATTTCTGCATTTTCCCTTTCATAAATGATTTTTAAAGTAATATACATTTTTAGAAATGGTGCAACTCTAAGATGATTATTTGAAAAGAAAACGAAATAGGAAATATTTATTGTCGATTAAAAATAAATTTGTTTAACATATCATTTTAGATTTTATGTTTTGTTTTTACATCTTAAAATGCTTTCTTTTAACTTAATCAAATTTTTATGAAAATCATATTTGGAGCTAGAGACAATAAAACAGATTAAGGGGGAATAAGTAATGGAAATACATAAATAAATAAAATTAAATGAGAAAGCAAACAACATTACTTCAGGCTAACTAATATCTAGCAGTGGCCCTTCCCTAGGTTCATTTTGTTTAATGTCTTTTCTTGCTCTCACTTTGATTTAGGGAGCTCAGAGATTAGTTTACCTCGGGAACAAAATACAATTAAGGTTTAGTCAGAGACAGAGCAGTACTTATCTGTTCTACTTAAAAGTTGAAGGATGAATGGATAGTTTCTGAAACAAGATGGCTTTCTCACAACTATATTTTTGATATATTTAAAATTCACCCACTAACTGCATTCTGCCACTCATGATGCATTATTGAATTTTAGAGCAGAACTTATCAAGGCTTTTGGGGCTTTTAAAAAACAATTTTCTTAAATTAAATTGCCCCTAGAAAGGGTCATAACATTATTAGCAGATAGTTGGGCAGTTTTATTTGTAATCATGTTAGAAAACTTTGCTTGCTGGAAAGGGAAAATCAAATGACCTTCTAAGAAGTTATGGGAAAAAAGAAAAAAACTATATATCAATCGTAAAATGGAGAAAATAGAAAGATTTCAAAAACAGGCCTTTTCCTGGATCGCTGCCTTTTCTAGTATTTATCCCACTCACAATGGGTCCAGCTCTGACTGCTCTTTCTGAGGACACAACTGACAGGCACCTGAATATTTGCATAGAGGCCATTGAGACACAGGCAGGCTTGATTCTGTATTGACAAAGCAGAAAACAATTTTCTAGCACACCACTAGAAAAGATGTGAATTCCCAACTAAAGTGGATTGTGCAATCAGAAGTGTTTTTGGAACGTTTTCCTCTGCCATGAAACCTGGTGAGTGGTTTTTAGTTTCTTCAAAATTACTCAAAATTTAGCTGTTCAGAGGCTGTGCTAACTTCAATTTTCCTTTCAATTTTGCATTTTGTTGGATGCCTCCCTCAAATCTTCTAGTGCAGTTCTGTCATTAGCTAAAACTGTAAGGTTTATTATTTATATTGACATTCACCAGCTTATTTTGTCAAACAGTACACATTACAACTTCATTTGACAGGTGTTGCTCTTAAAATCCTACTTTTTTTTTCCATCTTTGAGAGAAGCTTCTCTATCCATTGTCTGTTTATCTTCCCCAAGGAAGCACTGTATGATTTTAGATGATAAAAGCATTGTTTTGCTGCTATTTTCTAATGACATATTAAGTTACCATCGGTCAAATAATTTTTTTACTTTACCTAAATTATGGTGAAGTGGTTATTAATCTAAGACCCAATAATAAAATAGAAATTTTAAAGGTGGTAAATGTATATAGCATTTAAAAATTACTGTCATTTGCCTAGGTATGAGGCAGAAAAGGAAATTAAATGAGATTAAATTAATGCGGTAGGAAGGTTTGGGCAGTACAGTGAAAAGACAATGGGAAAGTCACCTTCTTTCCACACATCTTACCTAATTTCAATCCCTGGCGCCACATATGCTCCCATAAACCTTCCATCTCTGGCACCATATATTGTCCTATACAATTTCCACTAAAAATCCCTGAGTGCTGAATCAGAAATAAGCCCAGAGTGTGACTCAAACATTATCCTTAAGCTTACCCTCAGTACAAATAAAAAAAAAAAGTTAGTCTTGTTTGGAGAAGATGGGATTTGAAGAATATTCAAGGAAATAAAATAATTATAAAAAAAGTAGTGATCCTTTAAGAGTGACGATAGAGAATATAACAAATCATTATATTTTTGGTATATGCAAAAATTTTAGTATATAACTAAAATTAATTTGTCTTTTTACACATTAATTTATGTATTCAGTTTTCATTCAGTTACACTGCCACTTCTTTAGTAAGTTCTCTCTAATCACACAATGCAAATACTTTATAATCATCACCATGAAAATGTTTTAAACTCTGTCCTATATTTTAAATAAAATATTTCATATTGTATGAGGAGAAATAGATATTATTCTTTTCTCTTTTCATACTATTGTCTATACACAGCACTGATAACTTTAACACTCCATAGTACCAAATACTAATCATGATTCTGTGACTCAGCAATTGAATATGGGTCCATCTCCAATTCATGGATTGATCTGTATTATTTCAACTCTATATCAGCTACCTGATTCAAGCAGAAGCTGAGCAGAACAATCAAACATTGCTTCAGAGTTTTAGTAGAGGAAAGTTGATTAGGATACATGTCATTACATGGCCTCCTCCAGATGAACAGATGATTTAATTTTACTAAGAACCTTATGATAAATAAACAACAAATTAATTGCTGCTGTATTTTAAGTCTAGAGAATAGATATAACATCTCTTCTACCATCTTTTAATAATGAACTCAATTTTAAACAAATCTATATTAAATATAGAAAAATGTATTTTAACTTGTTATGAGGAACACCATGCAAATCCCTACAAATTGTAATTGTTTAAACTGTCCTATATCAATATTTCTCACATAGCTTTTAGAATTTGAGCTTTCTGGTAGTATCCTCTGATTTGTGGAATCAAGGTATCATTTATTATTTACTATATTTTATTATATATATTTTGAATATGCACTTATCTTTCAATTATTTTATTCTCTCTTTTAGCTTGTGGGTATAAATACATTCCTCATAGTGGTTAGGGATCATCTGAGCTTCTCATTCACAGTGATATTCAAAGGTCTGTTTGTTGCTAGCAATTGGATACTAAAATTTGCATTTTCCAGTGATGTCCTCTAACACTGAAGCTACATTCAAGGATTCTGACGAATGCTTTACGAATAAATATATACAGATATATATTTTTCTCTTGTTTTGTGTAGGTACAAATTTATAAAGGTAACTTATAGCAATGCATATTTATATCTATATGCTTATTAATATCCTTTATGTTTTAGTGTCATTTTTGATGAATATAGCACAAATATACTGATGTTTTATTCGATAACATTTAATTATACTATTATACTCAATAATTGTTACTCTCATGCTTTGTGATCAAAAGTACTTAAAAAGTCATTTAGAAAATTACCTCCTGGGGGGACAATAGTAAAAGGGGTTTAGGGGTTTGCTTTGTATGCATCTGACCTATGTTTTATCCCCAGCACTCCAGGAATTATTCCTGAGTATCATCCAAAAATAAGCTCTAAATACCAGCATGTGTGGTTCCCCCCCCAAAAAAAAATTCTCCTTTTGGGGGTAGAACAATATTACAGCAGGTAGGTTGTTTGCTTTGCTTTGTATGCTGGTGACTCAGGTTCAATCAGAATGAGCACAGAGCTACGAGAAAAATTCTGAACATACCAGGTGTGGCCCATAAACCAAAAAAAAAATGAAATATGACTACTTTCATAAACATATGAAACCAGAACAACCTTTATAAGTTGCTATTTTATACTGGAGCATAAAATTGAGTAAGTCAGGCAAGCTCTCTGCTTTTTTATTTATAATTTATATTTTTATGATATTGTTGTTTAAGAACCATAAAGGCTAGTTTTAGAAAACAAAGTCTCATGACACTCTTCCACTCAGGAAAGAATCAGGCTGGCCTCTCTGGGAGCTCAGTAAGCTCAGTAAGCTAGATCTGGGACTCAACCCTAGATCCTTATCCAGTTTCTGTTTTGGGGGACTATCTGCTGCCAAAACAAATGAAGAAAAGGAGAGAGCCATATGCAAAAATGAACAACAAGCAAAAAACTCTGAATCACTGACTACTTCCTTCCACCAATATACAAAATTTCCCTCAGAGGCAGGAACTTTTCTTTTTCTTTTTGACTCTTAATTGGAAAAAAAAAACTGAGCAGAGTTCAGGAAGGGTCAATAAAATTCTATGATTTTTCAATCAGAAATGGTTTTCTGAAGAGTATAGAAAAGTAACCAAAACTACAAGAGTGATAATCCACAGGATGATAGAAGCAGAGGAATAAAACAATGTTCTAAAAGGCAAGTGCATAAAACCATCCAAAATAAACAAAACTAAATGAATGAATAAATGTGAGAGATGTGTGTTCCTGAGAAACTATAGTCTAGTTATATGGCCTCCAAACAAATAGGAAAAAGAGTTGAGTGAAGAAAATTTGCACGAGATTCTCTAGTCTGAAGATCTTTATAAACTCTCAGAATCAGGAAGATCAGAGAAAACCAATCAAGATTAATTCAATAATACATGCAATAAGACATTGCAATAAAAAATTGAAAAATATCAGAGTTGGAGATACTATGCTGAGAAAAGTAAGAGCTAACCCAAAAGTTACGAATAAAGGATTCCTATAAAGATCACAACAGCTGTTCTGAATGAAATCCGATAAGCTGAGAAGGATGTGATGATATGTCAAACAAATTTTATAAAATAGACATCCAAACAAAAATGCTATACTAGGCTAGGTTATCATTCCAATTGAATACTTTAGTGAAAAGTTCACTGGCAAAAAACAGCTAAAGATGTTCTTGATCTTAACTAGCACTGCAAAAAGTACTATCTGGTATCATATAAAAGTTCATAGAGATAGTACAGTGGGTCATTTGCTGTCCTTTCATTTGGGAGCAGAGTTCAATTCCCATTAACCCATTTGGACCTCTGAGCCCATCTAGGATAATCTTTAAGCACAGAACCAAGAGTAATAAATGTCTGAGCACAAAAAATATAAGAAAAAATTTTAGAAACAAAGACCAATTACAAAACATCCAGAACCTATTAAAGTTCATGATATGAAATTTATTTATTTCGGTAGTTTTATTATTATAAATGGCTTGAATTCACTAACCCAATGGCGTATAATGCTAGCTGAATATGGAGAATAAATTTATTCTTTTTCTATTTACAAGAGGCATGGTCAAACTGTCATGGTTAACAGACTCAAAGTAAAAGTTTGGGATGCAATTTGACATGGTAAAATTTGACATATGCTAAAAAATCAGGGGTGAGGACTAAAGGGATAGTTTAGGGGCCTTGTGTGGGATAACACAGGTTTGATCATCAGCATAATGCCTTGATCCCACCAGAAGTGCCGATAGAGGAATAATTCCTGAGCACCAGCAAATATAGTGCTCCACTGTATTTTCAAATACTGGGGCTTACTTAATGATAAAACATAGCTTAAAAATAAAATATTCATAACTGTCACACACATTATTTTATGATCAAAGGATTTATATACAAGAAGATTTAATAGTTATAAACAAAATAGGGGTCAGAGCCTTGGCAAAAGAAGTAGGGCTTTTTCGTTGCACATGTCTAACCTAAGACAGACCATGGTTCAATCCCTCAGCACCCCCTATGATCCCCCAAGCCAGGGGCAATTTCTGAGCACATAGCCAGGAGTAACCCCTGAGAGTCACTGGGCGTGATCCAAAAGCTTGGTCCAAATAAAGAAAGAAAGAAAGTATCATCACACATATTTATATATAAAACAAAGGCTATCAAACTGTGTGAAACAACTGCTAGCAGACCTGAAGGAAAAAAGCAATAGCAATAAAATAAAAATACAAAATTAATTGTCAGAATCTCATTATTAAAAAAATAGCTTCTAATTACCTGATTAATGTTAAGATCTCACTAAATGCTAGGGCCAAAACATAGCAGAGGGGTAAAGTGCTTGCCTGTTTGTGGCCAACCTGGGTTAGAACCTCAGACTCTTGGTGTCTTTTATAGTCCCCAACAACTGCCAGGATTGTTTCTTGAGTTAGAGCTAGGCATAAACCCTGAGTATTGTTATATGGGGCAAAACAAAACAAAACAATACAAAACAAAAAAGAAAAGTCACTAGAAATAAATGTCAAATGTTCTAAAGCAGTTTTAAAATATTCATTTGTATCTGTAGTACTATTTCATGTGTAAGCTAGCTAATATATAACCACATTAAGAAAGGAAAGCCTTTAAATTCAGGGATGTCCTATTCCTTTAGATTCACAGCATGATGAAGACTATACTTAGGCATCTAATGTAGCACATATATTAAATATTTTCTGTGTTGTTTCCCATTACACATGTTGCTGTGCTCTCTAGAAATCATGCTAATTTTCAAAAATTACATAAGGAAATTAAAAGAATTGTATAGATGTTCTTTTGCTTTTTTTAAAGCAGAAGATTTTCAAATCTATTGCCCAAATCTAATTCTCAAGCTTAGATATCAAATTTCTTTTAATTTAAAGTTAATATCTCTATATCTTATTCTTAAAGGTTTAATACTACCTCAAAAAAAACCCCAAAAAACTACAAGAATAAAACAATAAAGAATAAAAGTAAAATAACAAAGAATACAAATTTGAACACTTTCTCAATTATATTTTCCTACATGTGTATGAAAGAAACTTTAGTATTTTAAATGTCAAATTATTTTGCTAAAACAGTAATGAATTATGGGTCCGGAGCGATAGTACAGCAGTAAGGCGTTTGTCTTGCACGCAGGCAACACAGGATGGACCCTGGTTCAAATCCCGGAATCCTGTATAATACCTGAGCCTGTGAGGAGTGACTTCTGAGTACATAGCCAGAAGTAACTCCTGAGCATCGGCAGGTGTGACACACCCCAAAACAAAGCCAAAGAGTAAGATATTATTGTATTTGAGAACTGTAGCTTAATGATAGAATGCTTCCCTTTCATGTAAGACTCGGGCTTATTCCCTGTACTTCAAATAAACAAGCAAACAAACAAACATAAAATTATGTATTCATATTTGTTCAACAATTATTTGCTATTTACCATTATCTAGTGTTTTGATGAACAAATATATTTCATTTCCTTTAATTCAGTGAGAGGATATGGAATATACTTCAGAAATATAGAGGTGGTACAAAGAATGTTTCCTATGATTTATAAACATATCCTTTATATACATATCCTTTATCCAGAGGAGTAAGTACATTTAACAATGTTTCCTAGACTGAACAATAATACCCATGCTGGAGCTTGCTTGATGGAGAAGGAAATGTTTTCAATGGGAACATTTCTATTAGGGACACTTTCTGTTTGTTCATGTCTAAGGTATATGAAATCCTCTTGGGGGACTGTGAACAGCTACTTTTAGGGAAAGGGAATAATAACCTAAATAAGGTGGAGAACTGATGACGATGATTAAAGTCTAGTGAATGATTAAACATTCACTAGACTTCAAACTATTTAGAAAGATTAAGACAAAATTGTTCTATTTGGCTTTTTCTATAAATTTAAATAAAATATTCAAAGAAATATGTTTAGTGAATCCAGAAGTTATCTAGGAAATGCTTTCTAAAAAAATCAAGGGTTTTAAAGGTAGAGGTGAGACATTTGCCTTGCATGTGGCTGACCTGGTTTTGATCCTAGGCACCCCATTTGGTCTCTTAAGCAAAGAATGAGATGTAAACCCTGAGCATCATCAGGTAGATATTTCTGCCAAAAGTACATTCATTTAATATTAATAAAGTGCAGGAGTCCTTGAATATTAGCCACAAGATATATAGATGTCTGCTTATTTCTTCACTCTAAAAATGTGAATAAAATTATAATTAGAATATATTTGAAGTGTATAAAAATTACAAGGCTCTGAGTAAATTTATAACTGTATAGAATGTATAACTATATATGGCTGGTAGCATGTCATAATTTCTTGGATTCTGGTATAAGCGTCTGAGTCTTTGAATCAGGAACAAAGAATTTTTTAACACCCAGTTAAAGTTTAGGTCAGCATTTATATTGGTATCAAATAAAACAATCCTAAATGGAACAAGAAATTACACACATATGTTTTCATTGTAGAGTGGAATTCCAATCTCACAGAAAAATAACACACTGTATAATGTTCTGCCTGATATCTGCTCCAAAGGGAAAGAGTATTTTTGTATATGACTATTATACACAAAATAGCTGAGAACTGTCATCAATAGGCAACTGTTAATCCAACAGTATCTTGACTTCCAAAATATTTTTCTGTTGGAAAACCAATGATTGATATAGAATTAAATTTAAATTATTTCTACTTTTAATTGTATTTCTATCATGAACACTTATCAGCAGAATGAAGCAACATAGAATATTACCATCAACTATTGCAGACCAATTAGCTAAACAAAGTTCACAAACTGCCTAAATTCATCTTAGAAATACAAATATCTTTCCCTTTAAATTTACATATTGATAATTCATGAATCAAGGCATCACAGAATATATTAGACACAGGCAGGGGAGAAATCTTGGATTATTAGTATTTTAAAAATAAAAAATGTCTTCATACTTTGTTAAAACTAAGCTTAGTGGCCAGAGAGATAGCATGGGGGTATGATGTTTACTTTGCATGTGGAGGGACGGTGGTTTGAATCCCGGCATCCCATACGGTCCACTGAGCCTGCCAGGAGCGATTTGTGAGCATAGAGCCTGAGCGCTGCCTGGTATGACCCCAAGAAAACAAAAACAAAGAAAAAATAATATATTAAATATTCCAAAATTAATGTTGTGTATCCCCTCACCTTTTCAATATCCTTATGTAATGGTGAGCTAGGATTAGCAAACATTAAATAGTAGTGCTTCTCACTTGGTGGTCGTGGATGGACACAGCAGCAAAGTAGGAATTTCATGTAGTAGTGATGAGGGTTAGTGTTAGGGATTAAATTCCCAGTCTCACACATGCAAACAGCACTCTTCCACTGAATCATGCCCTTAGATTCATAGTGCTGACATTATTTGACTCATATAATCAAGAATAAATCTGTTATTTATATTTTCTAACTGCAAGAATTACATGATATTATAAATTAATTAAAAGATACATATAGTAGAAAATCAATGATCATCCTAGAAAATTCCCCCATGTAACCAGAGACGTCTTATTTAAGAAAGACTGACAGTCTTTTAAATGCTATATTTTGCTTTGGATGCATCTATTTAAAAATTGAAGTTCTTTTGGTCATCACTGCTAAAATTATAATTTCAATTTAGGGAAAAATAAATAAGCTAATGCTTGCCTTCTTCATGACATTTGGTCCCAAGGGCACACATGGGTATTTCTAATAGAACAATGCTATTTACAATTATTGGTACCCATCAAGTGGGACTAATATCTTACAGAAGTACAAGCTGAATTTTTATCCTGTTGCTTTCTAGCCATCTGGTATGGTTTAGGTTTGTCATTTTACTTTGAATAATTGAGTCTAGTTATGGATTTTGAAGAAATGCCTCGAGACAGACACTTTGTACATCTTATCAGCACCATAAGCCAGGTGGCCTTTATTTACTCCAAGGAATAACTGAAATTTAGCAGTGGAAATTGGGGGTGAAACAGATAACGAAGAGTGTTGGCAGGGGTTCTATCAGAAAGTATAAAACCTAGGGCGATCACCAGTTATTTTGATAATTTTGAAATGTTAAGAGAAAGTACAAAGAGGATGACCAAATTTACCTGATAAGGAATTAGTACCCTCTCTCCCATCATTTCCATTTAAATGCCTTTTAGTTTGGTAATCACTTTCACAGTCATTTTCTCTCAAGAAAAAATCCTAAGTGGCTAAGTTCTCATAGTACATCCCCAAGAGACTCAAGTCTTATCTGTAAATAAAAATTCAAGAATTACATGTCAAAGAAATTGACTCCTTCAGAATAAATCGAAAATGTGTCTGATGTTTACCCAAAAGGGAATACAGGACAATAGCTAATGCAAACAAAGAAAAATCCAATATTAAATAAAATAACCAAATGCAAAATGAAACAAAAGATACTTGCCCTTTGTACCAGAAGCAAAAAAACTATCTTCATCTCCTTAGTCTTCTTACTATACTAATGGTTCTAAAAAAATTTTGTGGAATAAAGGCCTGTGATGTTGTTCCTAAGAGCAATTAAAACATGAGAGAACTATAGAGAATAATCTGCATTCCAACACTGACCTTCAGAAATGAATTAATGATTGTGATCTTTATCTTTTCACTCAATCTTTTTCTGTCTTTGTCTTCATCTCTCTCGCACACCAAAAATATTTTATACTTTTGAGATTCAATTCATAAATTCTATAATTGTTATGTCAGAAACTTATTTTTATGTAAACTTTAGATTTTTGGCTTATAGGTTTAAGCTATACATTTTAATGATTATTCATGTAAATGGTATATACTATAAGATTTTAGTCAGATAAATAAAAAAATGGCATTAGCAAATAAATTTAATTGTTGCACCCCACTCCATCATCTGGCCTATGTCTCCTTTATTTTACAGCAGCAAAGAGCTACTTTGTCTGCCATTTCAGACCCTGTATCCATTGCGTATTTTGCAGAAAGTCAGCAAGCAGCTCAATAACACAGGATGTGGGCCGTCTTTTTCTGAAGCAGAACAACAGTCACAGACAGATGTGCTAGCTGGTTGACCATTAAACCTCAGAAAAACATGTTTATTAATTTCAAGCCCCTTCCCCTTCTTGCTTGCTTTCTCCTTTTGCCCTATATAAACTGTGAGCCTGCTCAATAAAGTCTGAACTGCTCTAATAGAACCCCTTCTGTGTCAGAATATTTGTTGCTACTGCATCTGCATTGAGACTTCTCTCTTCCCCGCCTAAGTCCTTCCAAGTCTCTCGCTTGTGAAGGTAGTTTGCCGAGGAGGCTTCAGCCCATAAAGGTTGAGCGGCAACTGCTGGATGGCCCTCTCTGTCTGCTACTGGGACCCCAGAAAGACACTGATATATAATAATAAATGTCAATAGTGAAAGTCACACAATCAGGATATATAGTATAGTAAGAAGATAGTAAACTGAGGAACTGGAGAGAATGAGAAAGTTTGACACAACGGATACAACTTGAGTTAAATTTATAAATAAAAAGATATCCGTGCATTTAAAGTGATGAAGGGGTAATGAGGATAGTGCACTCCCATTTCACTAAAAGAGATTATAGTCTACTCAGCATTTTCTGGACTCTGGAAGTTTAGATACTAACAATTTAAGATGATTAATTGCAGTAATTGATAAAGGGAAGCTAAATAAGAATATTAATTCGGTGCTACTACACATAAAAATTCTGAAAATGTTAGAGACTATAACTATTTAAGGGGAGAAAAAATATGAGTTCAAGAATTTATCCATTTCTTCAATGTTCTAATGTGTTGTGGTATGGTTTCTCAAAGTAGTCTCTGTAGTGATCTCCTTTTCATTTCTAATCTGGTTAATCTCACTTTCTTTGTGAGTTTTGCTAGTGATTTATGAATATTGATTATTTTTCAAAAACCAACTTTTGCTTTCTTGACTTTTGGATTGGTTTTTGAATTTTGACTTCATTTATTTCTGCTCTAAGCTTTGTTATTTCCTTTTGTGTACCTATTTTGGTTCATTTTGTTGATCATTTTCTAATTTTATAAGTTGGATCATTAAGCTATTTATGTAGGCCTTCTTTCTTCCTGATGTGTATTTGCAGAGCAACAATTTTCCTAAGTCCCACATTTGCTGTGTCCCACAAATTCTGATAATTTGTGTCTTCATTCACACATATTTCCAGGAATCTTTTGATTTCCTCTGTTTTCATTTATGACTCCACTGTTTGTTCAGTAGTGAGCTGTTTAATTCCCAGGTGTTAAAAGATTTTCTTCTATGTTCTGTTGTAGTCCACTTTTTATTTTAGTGCATTGTGATCTGAGAAAGCAGTCTGCACAATATCTATGCTCTTGACTTTTCAAAGACATGTTTTTTTTTTTTTTTTTTTGGTTTTTTTGGACCACACCCGGAAACGCTCAGGGGTTACTCCTGGCTATTCGCTCAGAAGTCGCTCCTAGCAGGCACGGGGGACCATGTGGGGAACCGGGGGATTGAACCGCGGTCCGTCCTAGGTTAGCACAGGCAAGGCAGGCACCTTATCTCCAGCGCCACCGCCCGGCCCCCTCAAAGACATGTTTTATAGGCCAGTATGTGGTCTATTCTGAATGACCTATTTGCTTTGGAGAAGAATTTGTAGCTGATTTTCTTGGGATGGAGGAGATATGGAAGAAAGTGGCCTAGTCTATATATAAATATATAAAATATATAATGATTTTATATTATTTATAATATATAATATATTGTTTATATTATATATGTACATTTATATATTATAATATATAATATATGTAAATA